>ML838212.1:19708-34747 GCA_009831015.1 Picea engelmannii | reverse complement strand
CAAAAAAATTGAATCAAGGACCTGACCACCTATCAAGGGTGACAAATGAAGAAGAACCTATGGATTTAGAGGACAACTTCTCAGACACATAGTTATTTTTAGTCCAGATCTCTAATGAATACTTTGTAGATATCATTCAGTACTTGAGCATAGGTATTGTGCCGCGGGAATATAACAATGCATTGAAGAAAAACCCGGTATTCTGGGTTGCAAACTATCAACTGATTGCAAGACACTTATACAAAATGGGCATAGATAACATCTTGCGAAGATATGGGTTAGAACACGAAAGACCAAGAGTTTTAACAGAAACCCATGAGGGAATAGCAAGAGGACATTACGCTGGAAAAGCTATCACACAAGGTATTGCATGGAGGACTATGGTGGCCTACCATTCATAGAGACTTGAAGGAGTACTGCCAAAGATGCGATGTCTGTCAAAGGGTTGGTAAACCTAATAGAAGGGATGAGATTCCATTACAACCACATGTAACATTGAAGGCATTCGATAAATGGGAAATAGACTTTGTTGAACCAATCATCCCACTAACAATAAGAAAAGGAGCAAGGTATATTATCATCGTGACATAATACTTGACAACATGGGTGGAAGCAACACTAGTGAAGGATTGCAGCACATAAACAACATCACACTTTCTATTTGAACAAGTAATAACTAGATTTCGGTGAACAAGAGTTTTGATGAGAAACCAAGTCACTCACTTCATTAACAACACTATCAACACTATGAATGAAGAGTTTGAATTCTATCATCGGAAGAGCACACCATATGAACCACAGGAAAATGGCGTAGTAGAAGCATTTAACAAAATCCTTGGGAATGCACTGACAAAAATCTTTAATGTGAACAAGGATGCTTAGGACCTCAAAATACCGATAGTATTGTGAGCCTATGGTTCTATGTGGAAGAAGTTTATAGGGCATACGCCATTTAAACTGGTATATGCCAAAAAGAAGTGGTGCCATTATAATTTATGGTACCTAGTTTGAGCGCACTAACAATTACACACATGACAGAATGAGGTGCAGTACGGGAAAGACTAAATTAGTTGATGACCATGGAGGAGGATTGGATCCTAGAAGGGTTCCACCAACAAGTTCAAAAATAAAGGTACAAATCTTGGCATGACAAACACATCAAGAAGAAAACTTTCAAGGAAGGAGATTTACTGTTTATGTATGATAGGAAATCCATTCAGCTCCTAGGAAAACTCAAAATGCACTAGTTAGGACTGTATGAAGTAAACACTGTCACATATGGGGGATTTGTACAGATGAAAGACTTAGAATCCACAAAACCTAGAGGGATGATCAATAGGATCCAATTGAAGCTATACAAGGACAATCGACTACCCACAACTTTAAAGTCACTGCATGGTTAAAAAAAAAAAAAAAACATAATTTTTAGAGTTGTTTTCCAGATAATCCACAATTGGTTTCATTTTCGTTGTCATACAAAATGGAAACAAGAGGGAAAATTAAAGATGACAAGAGAAGTATGAAATGACGAAGGAATGCAGAATTGAATGCCCGAAAGGACCGATGGGATGTCGTATTAATCGTGCCAAATGGAGACAACAAAGGAGAGTAATGGAAAGTATGAAGGAACTAGAGGTTCATTGAATCCATAATAAAGGTAGCATCTTCGAAAAGTTTCATACAATACTCATACAAAGCACGGACGTGGGAGAAAACTGTTTATTGCGAGACTGAAAAAAATAGAGAGTGATAGAGGCTATGGAGTACAAAATGAAGTTCATAGAGGATTCAAAGACCATTTCCTTAAGCAAGTGATCGACATTCACCACCATGGCACCACGAAAACAAGCAGAGTCGACCCAGACTTCTCGACAATATAGAGTTATAACCAAGGCATAGGTACAATCAGATGAAAGTGAACAACAAGCACTAGAGATCGTCAATGTCAATGGAATCCCATCACTAGATACAACACCGATGAACCCCACACCCATGTAAGAAGAATACCAATAGCTAGCACCCGAGGGCATAAATGTGGATATGCCAGAAAAATAATAGGAGTAATAGAACTAGGGCACAGGAACCCTGAAGGAGGCAAAACCAGAGAACCTTGAAGGAGCCCCGAGAGTCGATGGGATGGATAAAAATTAGGAAAATGCAGTTGATCCAGATGAATCTCAAACAACCATGTCAGACCACCCACAAGAAGGAGAAGTTGAAGATGTCACAGGCTGGCCAAAGTGGTATTCCTATGTATGATCGATGGAGGATGGAACCTCGAGTCAGCCACTACTGAAAAAGGGCAAGGAACAGGTACCTAGGTCACCGCGCAAGCAACCCATGGCAACCATTATTTTTTCGCATATACCATATGGGGTATGGGTGAAATAAGACTTGCTAGGTTATTTCGAGAATATAAAATACTCGGACCACGATGAAACGGACATAGACAAGTTCCCAGAGTTTGTAAAGAGAGTCTACCTACAGATTGTGGTTCTGGATGCATTTGGGCAATCGGTTAATCAACCACTCCAGTGGGCAGTAGGATTGGAAAAAATGGGGATTTTAGGTCTGCTAGAGCTACCACACTTTGGCAGAGGATAGTACGCAAGAAGTTGCATCAAAAAATTGATGGCGGTCACACATGGTGGGGATATATGGTTGGAAAATCTCATCTCGATAGAATTACAACTTATTGTGCATAGTACAGGACTACCATCCTAGGGCATGGATCCTGCACAATTTATTGATGAAAAAACAAAGGAGAAATCACTCGTGGAAGAGATGAAAAATAAATACGAAACTAGCAGGGGGACAGGAGGAATCATCATAAAAAGGATTAATGTTGCTATGACACAAATGGCCACAAAAATAATGTCCTACAATCTACTAAGAAAATTCCATAAGGAGGAATTCCCGGCTGGGGTCATCGCAGTTGCAACACCATGTCCCGAGGGAACCACAGTTAGCTGGGCATTCTATCTTTTGAATTTTTTTTTGGATGACTAGAAGGATACACAAGATCTAGGAACATAATTTCATTACTCACGGTTGCTCATGCTGATAGCCATTATGGTATGGAAGAAACCAAAATATGTATTTTTTTCTACCAGAGCCAAACCCAATCATGGAGAGAGATATATCTCACTTGGCATCGTGTCAGACGCTAGGAAAAAAAAGATGAATGCATCCATATTCAAAGTATATCTACGCGATCTACAGGAGGCCATCTCCAGCCTCTGGAGAATAACACTACAAGTTGTCACATACTATCGGGTCATCACCAAATTCAAGGCCACTCGACATGTAATGTGGATACATGAATGGAAGGACCCCAACAAGCAGTGGTTACAATTGCGTTGTTGCATCATGGAGGGCGACATTGAAATGGTTATCAAGGATTGGGAAGACAAATGGAATATTCCAATCCTCACCCAAGACATACCAACAAGGACAATAGAAGAGGAGTCAGGCAAGGAAGAAACATAGCCTCAGGAATCCCAAGTTCCCAAGAAGTGAAGCATGGTCTAGACCAAAACAAAGCAGATGAATGAAGGGACAACCAATATGGGGACCTAGAAGGGGAAGAAGAATAATACACAGCTGACCCAAGTACAACAGAAACAGGATGAGGCAAGGTAGGGGACTACACCAAATCCCAATCCAAAAGAACCAGGCTTGACTAAGAGGCCATCTACTCAGATAGGGGGTGTGCACAAGAAGATGAAGGCATAGAGAACACCTCCAAAATACATGATCACAGAGGATGATGCAGAAATGATATACCAAATGGTTCAGGATTGTATATCTGAGAATTTTGAGAATGTTATGTACCACATGGACAAAATTCAATAGGAGATGAAATACATGCAATAGTTCCTCAAGCATATCAGGGAAGCGTAGGCAGTGGGAGACAACATAGGAACGAGGTCCTCACCATCACAGACAGGAGAAGAACCTGAAGCAAGTGAGTGAGATACAATCCACACAATACCACAGCCGAGTGCAACATTCCACATTACACCCATCATGTTTTTCATGGATGAGATCATGGGACAAACACCCCTAAAGGACTTAGCTCAACTCCAATTGGTATTGTCATGAATACCATCCAAATATCTACACAAATTACATGTTAGAGTTACCCAAGAGGTACAGTCTCGTGCACACAAAAACATAATTGAATTAGAATAGGAAAAGGATAAATGGGACATGTTGGAATTGATTTATGAAAAATTCAAGATCGAGACCCAAGAGGAGATGGAGCGTGTAAATGGATTGAAACAAAAAGTGGACGAAACTTATGAGAAGATTCCAAATGTCACGCAGAGGGTCGAACTCATAGCAGTAGAGAATATTGATCAGTTTGTGTAGGAAATCAATCAATATCAGAAGGAGATTGAGAAAATTTGTGAGAATCTCACATCTACAACTACAACAGAGGTAAGGGAGCAAAGGAAGAAGGAGGAAACATAGAAACTATAGGAAATAGAGTGACAAGCCAGTGCAACAACCAACTTGTTCGATAATGCAGCACATCTTTGGACGAATCTATAAGAGGATCAACAAGTCTAGCAGTGGGACAGAGAAGAAGAAAGGATAAGTGCATCTATTAAGGACCTCAAGTAGAGGTAGAAGACAATTTCCATCACGGAGCACATCAAAGGGGTGCAGGATATGAAGAAACTACAGGAAGAAATCACCACTGCGCAAACACTGAAAAAGGAACGTCAAGCTCAAATGGAACCGCTTCAAGAGCGAGTAGCAGAAATCATTTCACAGGAAGACGAATTCAAAACATATATTCCATAGACCCAGGTAGAGTGCGCAGGGCTGATCAATGATGAAATTGCAATCTAGATAGTAGATGCCCTCAAGGAGAAGAACACACGGGCTCAAACAAAAGTAGCTTAGCTAAAGGAGAAGTTCGCGGTGATCACCAGGGAGATCGACAATGCACACAAAGGTTAGGTGGCTCAGGATGAGCCACATGTCAGTGTTTGGGGCCTTTTGGAAGCAAGCCAAAGAGGAAAGAAAGGTCATTTTGGGAAATAAGGCATGCATGAGGAAAGTGATAGCCGGAAGGAGGAGCAACATACATGCATTCATGAAGACCTAATGACGTTACGGTTAGGGTTTTTGCAATGCATTGTAATGGTTGGCAAGATAGAAAAGACATAAATATAGATACCTAGGTATCTTAGGGGGGTGTTCGATAGAGATGTGAAAATATGGATGTGAGGAAGCTGATACGATGTAATATTTTGTTGTATGACCTAATTTTGTAAGTTGCGGAGCTAGAGAGGACTAAGGAGGGTAGATCTTGAGGGTTAGATCACAGGCTGAGGAGCCTGGTGCGATCTAGTCTGCCTCACAATATATCTCAACACATATGAGGAGAGTTGTAAATCATGTGACACTGTAGCTTAAGAACTACTATAACAAAAGAGATAAGAGACAAGTATTTGTGGACGTATCCTAGGGAGGGTGGACCATGTAACACCTATGTTATTTGATTGAATGCATGTGTTTCTTTATTGTCTTCAATAGTTATTGATATGCTAAATGAATGAGTTGTTATATTTCCTGCATAATCGTAAATGACAGTGCATTATATTAATAAGTTATAGTATAACTCTCAGCATACAGTTCTCATATTCTCCACTCAATCCTAGGTTGTAAACGCATGATTATTGTAGCCACCCATTACGACTATATCAAGTGAGACAACATAGTGCACCGTACGCATTGTGTTTCCTTAAGGTTTACTAGGAGGGATGATAGTTTTAGAGGCTTTGTTGGAACCTCGAACAAACATGAACCCTGGGTCACTCAAGACAAACTTAGACATGATTTATAAGTAAACCAACACTTCCTAAAATGGGATAGACTTGATTTGCTGTGTACTCTCTTATTGGAATTCCAAGGGGAGTGTTGGTGATGTCTTCTATCACTTTTTGTTCTTCTGTGACTTCCTAATTTGCTTGATCCACTCTCCTTATCCAATTTATTTTATATTCTTTTGAGGCTCTCCATCAAATTTATGTTGAATTCTCCCTATTGTTCCTTGGCTTTCATGAGATTTTTTTTCTTCCCACTGAGTCTGGACATCTCTCTCCAAATTTTCAATGATTTTCATGATGTTTCATTCTTTATCTATCTCTTCTTCATGCCCATTGGAGTTTTATCCTTCAACTCCTAAATGGAAATCCATTCCTCTAACTTCATTTTCAGAGCTATAAGCACCATGTGCCTTTCCCATTTCTCTACACTAGGTGACACTTCGGTTCGGGTCTAACAATCATTAACTCTGAAAAATGTGCAGTCAACTGAAATTTTGTCAGGATAATAGATGATAATAATTTTCCAAAATAAACCAATATGATTCAATAAAGAAATATCATATTCCATTTTCAGTGGGTCTTGGTCAGTGAAGAACCCCTTCGACTTTTATCTCTAAGCCTCACTCTATTCCACAACAAGTTTCGAGCGCTAGCCCCTTTTCTTCAGCCCCTGGTTCACATGGGACCATGGTTGTGACCCAACGCTTATGGTTTGGGCGCTTATCTGGAGCCTTGAAAGTTCAGGCTCCAGGCTTCATAGTTTTCCCTTTCTCCACGTGTCCCAACATCATAGAAAAATGAACTGTATAATGCATGAAGAATGACGGATCTACAGTCCAAATTCCTCCATGCACCATTCCTTCTGGAGGCTCAAGTCTCTAAACTTCATGATCTAGCACCACATGTCCACTGGGGCCCATGGTTCCTGTGCTCAAACTAATGAATGCCAAAAACATCTCATCAACTTTAGTACTTTTCAAATTGTAGGGACATGGGTTGGCGGCTTTGGAGTAACCCATCGATCATTCCATAATTTTCCTCATGCTGACAAGTACCCCTTCTGGAAAACCATGGTTTCAATTGTGGGACCGCCTTGCAGAATTATCTTTCGTGCAACTTCGATCTCTATAATGCCTCCTAGCCCTCGATCTTGATATATCATGACCGAATTTAATGTGAGACCAAATTTTATTCTCAATGGGTAGAATTTATGCAGAATGTTTCTCTTGTTATTAAACATATTGCTAGAACTACTAACAAAATTGCATATTATTTAAGCAGGAGGAGTTTGATTGTACAAGAATTCTAAGTGTAGACCTTAGGGTTTGAACACCTCAAGGAAATGTATCGATAATATCTATATTTTAAGGAATCTTATGAGGCATGTAAGAATCCTTTGTTGGGAGACAAAAGCCCATGGATATAATATTTGATCCAGGATGGATTATTGTTCAAAGGGAGCCAAATATGCATACCAAGATGTTCAATGAGAGATAAACTACTGAAATATAAACACAATGGAGGTTTATCTAGACATTTTGGTCATGATAAGACATTTTCACAATTGAGCAATTCATACTATTGGTCGAGAATGACGGAAGAGGTGAAAAGGTTGTGAACAAATGCAGGATTTTCCAGTATGCAAAAGGAAGACAACATAACACTAGTTTGTATCAACCATTACCAATTCCATAAAGGCCATGGGATGCAATCAATATGGATTTTGTATCAAGATTTCCTAAAACCTAAAAAGGGAGTGATTCCATATTTGTTCTGGTGGAAATATTTTCAAAGATGGAACACTTCATAACATGCCATAAAACAAACGATGCTACACACATAGCCAATTTATTTTTTAGATAAGTGGTGAGACTACATGGATTGCCTAGGAGCATAGTCTCAAATAGAGACACAAAATTTGTAGGACAATTTTGGAGAGCTCTATGGAAGAGGTTTGGGACAAACTTGTCCTTTAGTTCAGAATATCACCCTCGGAAAGATGGGCAGACTGAAGTAGTAAACACGAGTATGGGAAGCTTGTTAAGAAGTTTAGTCATTGAGCAAGGTTGTCAATGGGATTAGATTATGGCACAAGTAGAATTTTCATTTAACAATTTAGTGAATAGGAGCACTGGAAAAAGTCCATTTGAAATTGTGTATGGTATACAACCAAGAAGGATTACAGAGTTGAGATATTTGAACCAAGATAAAATCATAAGTGCTAGCGTAGAATATTTTGCAACAGAAATGCATAAACTCCATGATAGAGTCAGAGAGAAGCTACAAGACAACAACCTAAAATATAAGAAGAGAGTTGATCAGAAGAGGAGAAACGTTCAATTTGAAGTAGGAGATGATTTTTTATCTCATTAGAGAAATGAAAGGTTTCCAAGGGGAACATATAACAAGTTGAAGATGAAGAAGATAATACCATGTAGGATTCTCAAAAAATTTGCATCCAATGCTTATGAAATTGGGTTGCCAGAAAATGTTGGGATATCACTAATATTCAATGTTGCAGACATGTACCCTTACAAGAGAGATGATGCAAGAGAATCAGATGATCAAAAAGAAGTTCAGTGGGAAGTGTTCGAACATATATATTTCTAATTTTTTTTTACTTTAAAGAATTTTCATTCCTAGTTAAATAAGAATGAGGCATGCGTGATATATGTCATATATAAAGTCTTCTATATAATCGAACGAACCTAAATCTCTTCAGATTTGTGGACCCTCCAAATGGTTAAAGAGTTAAATCACTCGAATTTTCTTCGGAGTTTCGTGCTTCAGGAGTTTCAACAAGTCATAACTTTAAAAATCCTAAAACCTGAATATATTCGTTATCACTTTTTCACCAACCTTTAAAAACACAATTCATAGTACACATGTACCTTCTTGATTCTTGACACATCACTACGGGTAAAGACCTTTCATAAATATAATAAGGAACTAACTTGCAAATTCATGAAGCGACAAAATCCTAAGGTATTAAGCCACAATTAGTTAAGTTAAAATTAATTAAAACTTAATTAAAAAATTTCCCACTTTGGAGTTCGAACCTTTGCTATCCATTACATTCTACAAATCTTGAAAGCTGAACTTTATAAATACCTTAAAACTTAAATAGGGTTAATTAAAGCCAAAAATGATTATTTGGTGATTAATACTTCGTAGTTTCAGGCTTCGAGAAGTATGAACACCTACAAACACTTAAAGTTAAACATGATTAATTAATATATAAAACAAGATTATCTTGAAATTAATCATTCGTGCATTCGTGATTCGAATATTTTCTAACTTGTTCCATAAACAATTCTCGATCATGAACCACTGATATTAATGGCATTAATCACAATCATACAGTAATGATTCTAATATGGATTGCAGATCGCCACCTAGATTTTCTCATTAAGGAAAATGAATTTGTCATCAGTAAAGGTATTTTCAAATCAATACACTTAAGGTGAATAAGGATATTGGATTTTGAATTCTATTTTCACTCTTGCAAAACATAAAGTTTTAGTAGACTAAGGAGCTCATGCATTTCACTGTAACAGGTAACACAGATCTGATTTCGTCGACATAATTTTGAAATCCTGGGAAACAAATCTGGCTGAACGAAAAATATTGTCTAGAGAGGTAAACAAAGCTTGTGAAGAAGCATTGTCCTCGCTAGACAAAGGACTACTTGATGTTGAAGGAGATAGTATCCCTGATGCCCTGGGGCAGATTGACATACCAAAGAATCAACAAAATTCTAAGACAAGCAAAGAATAAGCCCAGACAACCATCCAAAAAATGAACCAAATCGATCTTATCCAGATAAACAAATGGATACTGGATCCTAGTTTCCAACTACATGCCACATCTTTGGGAGCAAAGAAGATACATTAGAGGTGTACTCGAGTGGAAAAGAAGATATACCTTTCTGAAGCAAATGAAGCAACAAAACGTTATGGGTTGTGTTAGCGATCAAACATAACTTCCTAATGATTTCCAAATCACATGATAAGAGGATCATTAGGTAGAAGAGTTATTTCTAAATCTTAAATTTTTAAAGGTTTTGAGAAAGGATCAAATTCATATCAATTCAATAAAATTAGGATTTCACCTCTAAAAATAGGCCAAGAGTTAATTTTATCTTTCACCAGCTAAATGTGAAATTTAAAGTGTAATGAGTTGTTGAAAAGATCTGACTTTCGGTGGCTAAAAGGTAAAATACACAACTAATGAGCCATCGAATGTGAAGAAGAGTTCAGAACCGCCTTCTTTATGCCCAAATCATTATTTTCCGATTCCATAACACGTGGGAATGATATCAAATGAAGGATAATAATTGTGGAAATATAGATCATGCTCCCTTTCAAGTTTTGGAGGCATGTGATAAGGAAACAACACCAAATAACACTTTATTTTGGGCAGAAATCACTAGAACCATCATTGACAGATTTCAAATTCTGTGATCTTCACCTGCAAGATGTCAAATAATGTTGAAGACTGTCAAATTCAACTGATGATAATAAGATTGGATCATATATGCTAGAAGATCCATTTTGATTATGTTTATTTTAGCTATTTCAGATCCATTAAAATAGGATCTTGAAACTTTGATGTAAAGGCTATTAAAGCCTAAGAATTCTCAAAACTGAGGGGGGGCAAGGGGCAGGAACAGTCTAAGGACCATGTTTCTATTCTTGAAGACTTTTACATTTCATCCTTTGGATATGTCCATGAATATAACTTGACATCGAGCTTCTTTCAGTTTGTTTGTTCAGTTTTCATCTCCTTTCTTTCCAAGTTTATGTGTACTCAATGACATAAGGCTATCATCCCATCTCTTTGTTGGTATATTAGACTTATATATATTGCTTCTTATGTTTGTCTTAGTACCAGATAGTTGTCATCCTCTCAGTGCACTCATAAGCTTAAGATGAAAGTATTTACGTATTATGTCTGGCCATCTACTATATACAAATATTATATATAGTATCTTACCTATCATTACTGGTCATTCACATATTCTTTTGTGTAGGTATTTCTTGTTAGCATAATGATTCTTTTCCATGTTTTCACACATTGATTAAAACCTTATGAGCAACATAGTTGAAATCCTTGGTCTTTCAAGTGACCCTTATCTTTCTAAATGGATGTGAGTTTATAATGTCATCTGATTTGATCCTTTTTTTCCTCCACGGTTTATTGATCTATTTAAGTTACCAAGCTTACACCATTCTACAATCTGGGAGTGATTTTTTGGAGTGATAACAAAATAGCGTCGTTGCCGGGGAACGAAAGTGAAAGTAGAGTATCCCTGGGAGAACGATGTATATCTGTGTCTTGATGGCAGACAAGAGACAAACATAAAATTTGATTGTAATCATTTGCCTGACGACTCCACATTAAAGACTCCACTGGGGAGGATCCGGTTGATAGAATATGAAGAAGTTCAATTCTAAATCCATCTATCAGTTCATTAGTTTTCTTCATGAACTGTTGTTGTTATTTATTAGCTCCTTCATAGTCTTCCCTTCACATGTTAAAATAATTATCCTCTTTTTTGTATACTTTGAAGATTATTAGACTTCTTATTTGTATCCATCTTTAGAAGAATATTTGCAGCCTGCTTGCATTGTAGATGTTGATTAAATCATTTTGCCTCAGCCTGCTCATAAAGATGACCAATGTATTTCAATTCCTTCAAAATTTGATCAACCATGTTATCTTGAAGAAATTACAATTGTTTCAAAACCCTGTCATATTTCAATTACTTTTACCAAAAATTCTGAACCTTGTCAACAACTTACTATATTTCATTATCAACCGACAGCCTTTCAAATCAAAATTAGGATGAATATGTTAAAGCCTTTAAAGATTCTCTCTCTTATTCATCCTTATCCTCTTGATTGTTATGAATATCGTCCCTTGTTTTCTAGAGAGAATCAAGCTTCATCTCAAAGACACTTGGAACCCTTTGAGGATTTAATTGATCGTTTTCAGATTGTTCATGAAGATCTGATCATGAGATTTTTCTCTAAATATTTTATCAGAGATGTTGTTGTTTGGTTTAAGGGTCTGAGAGATGATTCCATTGACTCTTGGATCGAGTTCTCTAATGTTTTTGTGAAGCATTGGGGTGAACATAAATCACCATATTCTTACCTTCCTGATTTCTATGCTATGAAAAAAGAACATAGTGAAACTTTGTCTACTTTCAATCGAAGATTATGCAGCATATACCATGCTATTCCTTTGGAGATTAGGCCTACAGAGACAACTGCTATGATATATCAGGTGATGCAATTACATTCAAAACTTTCCCTTGTTCTACTAGAAAGGAAATCTTCATCATTAAGCATTTTGTTTGAAGATTCTCTAGAGGTGGAAGAAAATATCCATGTTTCCAAGAGGATTCAAACACAAACTGATTTTGAAAATATGCATAAATTTGAGCCGGCAGAATGTCAATATAGTTCATAATATGAGAAAAAAGGTCATGACCATGAGGCATTTTCAGAACAACAACAAGAAGCTAAAATTATTCCAAATTGTGAATCATATCCTTCAACATTTGCAAATTTTTCTAGAGACAGGTATTCATATAAATTTTATGATCAGTTTACAAATTTAGTTAAGCCTATGATAAATCGTGATTGTATAGACAACTACATTTTTATAGCTAATCAAAATATATGTTATTCAAATACTGCTCTATCATCATTCTCTGAACACTATTCTGAAGAAGAGGTCAAAGGCTTTTATGATCACAAGGTAATCATAAAAGAAGAATAAGGTTATCAATCTTTTGGTAGAGAAACAGTCATACAGGTGGAATTTTTTCCTAAAGACTAACAAATTTCTGATATCAGTTTCAAAGATCGAGTGGCAACCTTCATAGAATCATACATTTCAGAGAATATGAAGACTTTAGATTTGTTAAACTTATCAGTATTTATAGATGATTTTGATTTTGTGAATGATTTTTTTATCACTGTTGTTGCATTTCAAACATCAAATATTGATCAATGAGGATGATGAAATAATTTTAGTATTAAAATTACTTGGATAGCTGCTATGGAAATTTGTCTTTACCTAACCAAATTGCAGAACTGGTTAGAGTAGAGCAGGTAAGAAATAAGCTTACTTCCCAAGCATTTCTTTTCTTTCATTTTGCAACAGATATAGCAGTTACTTTGTGTGAATAAAGACATTCTTGAAGATATACATAGATCATCTATACAGGTCATGAAAGATTTTTAGAAAGAGGTGAATGGCTCACCCCATGCCCAATGGAATACTGAATCCATACCCAATGGAATACTAACTCCATGCACAATGGAACACTAGACATTAAGTTCATATTTTATTTTTCTGGAAAGGCATTAGATCTGTGGTTATTGGAAACCTCGCAAGGAGGTCTCCATTCCCGTTGGATCTAGATGTTAGCGATAAAAAATAACTTCCTAATGATTTCCAAATCACATGATAAGATGATCATTAGGTAGAAGAGTTATTTATAAGTCTTAAATTTTTAGAGGTTTTGAGAAAGGCTCAAATTCATATCAATTCAATAAAATTAGGATTTCTCCTCTAAAAATAGGCCAAAAGTTAATTTTAGCTTTCAACAGCTAAATGTGAAATTTAAAGTGTAATGAGACACTAAAAAGATCTGACTTTCGGTGGCTAAAAGGAAAAATACACAACTAATGAGCCGTCAAATGTGAAGAAGAGTCCAGAATCACCTTCTTTCTGCCCAAATCGTGATTTTCCGATTCCATAACACATGGGAATGATATCAAATGAAGGATAATAATTGTGGGAATACAAATCATGATCCCTTTCAAATTTTGGAGGCATGCGATAAGGAAACAACACCAAATGGAACTTTATTTTTGTCATAAATCACTAGAACCATCATGGACAGATTTTGAATTATGTGATCTTCACCTGCGAGATGCCAAATAATGTTGAGGATTATCAAATTTGACTTGTGATAATAAGATTGGATCTTATATGCTAGAATATTCATTTTGATTATGTTTATTTTAGCTATTTCAGATCCATTAAAATAGGATCTTGAAACTTTGATGTAAAGGCTATTAAAGCCTAAGAATTCTCAGAACTGAGGGGGGGCAGGGGGGAACAGTCTGAGGACCGTGTTTCTATTCTTGAAGACTTGTACATTTCATCCTTTGGATATGTCCATGAATATAACTTGACATTGATCTTCTTTCAGTTTTTTCGTTCAGTTTTCATCTCCTTTGTTTCCAAGTTTATGTATACTCAATGGTAGAAGGTTGTCTTCCCATCTCTTCGTTTGTATATTAGACTTATATACATTGCTTCTTATGTTTGTCTTAGTGCCAGATAGTTGCCATCCTATCAATGCACTAATAATCTTAATCTGCAGGTATTTACTTATTATGTCTGGGAATCTACTATATACAAATCTTATATATATTTCTGTTGGTATGAAGAAGTATCTTACCTATCATTACTGGAAATTCACATATGCTTTTGTGTAGGTATTTATTTCTAGAATAATGAGTCTTCTCCATGTTTTCATACATTGATTAAAACCTTCTGAGAAGCATAGTTGAAAGCCTTGGTATTTCAAGTGACCCATGTCTTTCTAAATGGATGTGAGTTTATAATGTCATATGATTTGATCCTTTTTTTCCCTCCATGGTTTATTGATCTATTTAAGTTACCAAGCTTACACTCTTCTATAGTCTGGGAGTGATTTCTTGGAGTGATAACAAGTTGGTGGTATAGTTAGTGAGTAGATGCATTCAGTGTGTTGAATATGGGAAAGCAGGAACGTCTGGAAACAATTAAGACAACATGTACATACTACTCACATAGATCATGATTAGATGGCAGTTTTTCCCAATGCTAAAGGAAGAGGAGAAGAAATGTCTCTAACTGCAAGTGATGAGACAGAGGAAGATGTTAATGGAACTTTTCAGTTTTTCATATTGTAATATTTACTATTATGAGAAGTCCAACCATTTGGGTCCAAACCATTTTGTATAAACACATAGATTAAAGACTTATTTCAGGCTTCTTCTTTCCAATTTGTAATAGAGAAAACTCTCCTTATATAGATTTAATACAAGTGCAGAAAAAGATTCCAAGTTTTGTTACATCTGGGTTATGTGTTTCTTTGTTTTCCATTTCTCAACATTTCTTGATGTAT
>ML838212.1:5412-17991 GCA_009831015.1 Picea engelmannii | reverse complement strand
GGACTCCCGGTAGGATCCCTAAGGTCTTATGATGATTTAGAAAACACTTTTTTAAGACAGTGGGGAGAAAAGAAAGACCACTTGTACTATCTGATAGAGTTTGGGGCTCTCAGAAAAAAGAATTTTGAGTCGGTCCTAGAGTTCACCTAGAGGTTTAACAAACTCTATCATAAGATTTCAGCAGAACTTAAACCCTCTCAACCCGCAGCCAAAGTGACTTTTGCAGGGGCTTTTGAGCCCAACTTTGCCCTAATTTTAAGGGAAAGAAATTTTGCCACCTTCACGAGAATGCAGGATGATGCCATAGAAATTGAGTCGAACATGATGGCATTGGGTAAACTAAAATCCAAGGTTGAGGCTCGAACCAAAGAAGCTAAACGCTTCAAGGAACACCCTGGACCCTCCAGATTTGGGAAGTCCGGAGAAGAAAAAATGGATGACATGGCTAGGATAATCAAAGACTTGTCAAGAAAAATATCTAGATTGGAAGTACACCAAGATAAACCAGATCCATTTTCTAGAAAATATTTTAGGAGAAACACTAACCCCCAAACCCAACAGAGAAAAATAAAAAATGAAGATCAAAAGATACAAGCTCTGTTTAAATCAGAAATTTTTATAGCAGATTATTATGAGGGGTTAGAAGAGGATATGAACAATGTTAGTGACGAAAACCAGGAACCTCATTTAACTAGATAGGACTACGAAATATCTCTAGGACAACAGCCCTCATTTAGTAATGAGGAAAGCATAAATAATATGGGAGAGTTTTCATATCAAGGAATCATCAAATCCATTATGGTTGAGCTTCAACAGAACTATAATTTGTGGCCCAGAGAGACGAATAGTACCAGTGTTCCAACAAAAAATATTTTTTCAAGAAATAAAGAGAATGAGGTAGTTGTTACTAAACCACTAGTTGAAAAACAGTCTGCCCAAACTAAAACAATTAAAAAATGATCTACACAAACAAAGAAAACAAAGAATATAAAAGCACAAGATTCAAACGAAGAAGTCAAAAAAACAACCAGAAGTTTCATTTTAGAGAATGAGATAAATAAGATTAAGATCCCCATGCCTCTGGTTGAGCTGGATAAGAATCCAATTTATAAAAAGAAGATTTCTAAAATGATTAATTTCTTTGATGTGGAATGTCATGCAGACATGATAAATTTACAATATGAAAAGCCTATGATTATGTTTGGTCTCCACATTCAAAATGCTAGGGATTCTGTAACCCCTTTTTATATTACCTTAACTATGCATGATCACTTACTTAATGATTGCATGTTAGATTATTAGGCCTCCCTAAACTTAATGCCTAAAGTTATCATGGAAAAGTTGGGCCTTGATATCACTAGACTTATCAAGACTTATATTATTTTGATTCAAGAAAAGTTAAATGTCTCAGCATGATAAAAGATTTGGTAGTGTATCTTGCACAGATTCTTGTAAAGAGTATTCTCATGGATGTAGTTGTTGCTGACATCCCTACTAAGTATGGTATGCTTCTATCCAGGTCTTGGGGCGCAAAACTAGGAGGATTACTTCAATTGGACATGACGTACACTATGATCCCAATTTTTGGTGGACAATTTACTCGTCTATACAAAGAGACTAGACTGGCATACACTGTAAGTGACCCCCTCAACCCAAATAATTATATAGTCTATGTCACATATCAGGATCTAGGAAATTGCATTTTATCATTAGATGGTGATTTTGAATATTTTATAAAAGGAGAAAATAAAAAAATGGAAAAACCACAGAAAAGTGTAAATAGTAGGGAGGGAGTATGGAAAATGTTTTTTGATGGTGCTTCATCCTGCGAAGGGACAGGAGATGGATTTTTGTTTGTTGCACCTGAAGTGGATTACGTCTTCCCATTTTCATACTAATTGCAATGATAAATTGAATATACTAATAATGTCTATGAGTACGAATCTCTGGTATTAGGATTAGAGGCTACCAGGAAACTAAAAATTGAGAATCTAATAGTTTATGGTGATGGAAAACTTATCGTAAAACAAATAAAACAGCAATATCAAACCAAACATCCAAGGCTGAGGTCACATATAAATTTCACCTGGGATATGATTGTTAATTTATTCTTGTCATTTAACATTCATCACATTCCCTGACTGGAAAATCAATAGCCATAATATTTGGCCAAAGTGGTTGTGACGTTTGTTCCGCCTACTATCCTAAAGATGAAGTATCATATAGAAATGAGACATAGACCCTCAATCCCAAATAATGTGCAACAATGGAAGTTATTTTAAGATGATGAGAAGATTAAACAATTTCTAGAAATGGTTTATGAATTCTCRAAGACCCATATAGATCAAGAGAACCAAAACGATCCTTTCTGGATCATCTAGGAAGGAGAAGAGCTTAGAAATTTTCAAGATAAGATCATGAATCACAGAATGCTTGTACTTAAGAAAAATCAGATCCCAGAGGTATGATACCCTTAGAGAGATTGTTCGACAAAGATGACATACCCTTCAAGTCTACCCTATGACCTCAACTCAAGGAGGTTGAAGACTACGACATAGGAACTAAASAAGAACCTAAGATAGTCAAGTTATCTAAATACATCCTAACTCAGGTGAAGAGTAAATATGTTGAATTSCTTAAATAGTACAAAGATGTATTTTCCTGGTCCTATGATGATTTAAAAACTTATGATACCTCTGTGATTGAACATAAGATTCCTTTGAAGCATGGAATCAAACCMTTTCGATAAAACCTAAGATATATCAATCTTATCCTCTTACCTCTAATAGAAAGAGAGGTCAAGAAGCTTCTTGACACAAGTATTATTGTTCCACTTAGATATTCTCAATCGGCAACAAATCTGGTACCCATCAAAAACAAAAGTGGAGAAATTAGGCTTTATGTAGATTTCAGAAATTTAAATTGGTCATCCCTAAAAGATAACTAATCACTGCCAAAAATGGATCATGTCCTAGAAAATGTAGTAGGAGCTAACAAAATTTCAATGATCGATGGTTTTTCAGGTTATAACCAAATTGTTGTCCACTAAGATGATAAATAAAAAAATGCATTCACTACTTTGTGGGGAACTTTCATGTATGACAAAATGTTGTTTGGTTTGATGAATGCAGGGGCCACCTTCCAATCAGAAATGGATATATCTTTCATCGATGAGAGGGATAATTGTTTATTTATTTATTTATATGATCTAACAATCTTCTTGAATTCTGATGTAGAACATCTGGTCCATTTTAAACAGACCTTTGAAAAATGCAAAAAAAATGGTTTGTCTCTAAACCCTAAAAAATATCATTTCGCGATGCAAGAAGACAAGCTTCCGGGTCATATAATTTCGAAAGATGGAATAAAGATTGATCCCAAGCAAATAGAGGCTATTGACATAATAAACATTCCTAGAAATAAAAAATAAATCCAGTCCTTTTTAGGTAAAATAATTATTTTGAGAAGGTTTATCCCCAACTTTGTTGAAATTGTCAAATTAATTACAGATATGCTAAAGAAAGACAGTGAAATCAAATGTATTGTCGAAGACAAAACGTCATTCGAGAGAGTTAACAAATCTATAAGAGAAGCTCAAGTATTAGCTATTCCTGACTATACTAAAGAATTCCCGATCTTTTCTTTCACGTCACAACATACTATCGCAATAGTACTCCTCCAAAAGAATGAAGAAGGTTTTGAACAACCGACCTCCTTTTTCAACAAAAGTCTCAAAGATGCTGAATTAAGATATGATATACTAGAAAAAAAATCTTACGCGATGGTGAAATCCTGCAAAGCTTTCAGAACATATGTATTGCATTCTAAAATAATCTCTTATGTGACAACGAGCTATGTCAAAGATATATTGGTACAACCATACAGCGATGGTAGGAGAGGTCGATGGTTAGCCAAAATTTAGGAATTCAATCTAGAAGTAAAACTGACCAAGCTAGTCAAAGCTTAAGGTCTGGCGAAGTTATTAGCAGAGTCCATTCTCAGAGCACTTGGGATAAATCATATGGAATCACATGGACCTATTCACGACATAGGAGAACTTGACGATCAAACCCCTACAACTCATATTGAGGATAAATTTTCTTCCTCCGAATGGTATCGCAATATCATTTCATATCTACTCACTCTTCTGTGTTCGAGTGATATGAATCCATCAAAAGAAAGAAGTTGAAACTGCACACAGTTAAGTACTATACTATTGAAGGACAATTATACTCGAAAGACCTCCTAGGTTTCTTGCTACGTTGTTTGACATAACCCTAAATAGAGGATGTCATAAATGAATTTTACAAAGGAGTGTGTGGAGGAACCCATTCTTGGAGGGCCACGGCCTACAAGATCCTCAGAGTTGGATATTATGAGCCAAAGTTATTCATTGATGTGAATGCTAGGGTCAAAGTTGGTAAACCTTTCCAAATGTTCTCTAGCAAGTAAAATCTCCCTGCACTACCATTGGTCCCAGTAAAAAACTGAGGCTCCTTTTCAACAATGGGGTTTGGAATTCATTGGATAAGTCCACCCATAGTCAAGAGCCCAACATAAATTGATTTTAACTGCTACCAATTATTTCACGAAATGGGTGGAGTCCATTCCGACTCGGAATTCCATATATTCAGTAGTCATAAACTTTATGTTGGAGAAAATCCTATCCATATTTTTCCTCCGCCAGAAAATAGTTACGGACAACACCCAAGCATTCAAATCTATGGAAATGATAATATTTTTTCAAAAATACAACGTTGTGTTGGGACATTCCACAACCTATTATCCTCAGGGAAATGGGTTGGCCGAATCGTCCAACAAAATTTTGATGAATAGAATCAAGAAACTATTAACGGAGAATACAAAGGCTTGGCACACTCACCTAAAGTATGCCTTATGGGAAAACTAGATCGACACTAAGAAATCAATAGGTATGTCCCCTTTCCAAATGGTTTATGGCACCGACGTTGTCCTCCCTATTAATCTAACTATTCCAGTAATGAAACTGTGGGAATATGAAAATGAAGAGTTGAATGACGTAACAAGGAGGATAAATCAAATAATTGAAGTCCAACAAAACAGGGAAGAAATCGATGAAAAACTTAAAAAATATCAAGATAATATGAAATACCTTTTCGACAAAAAGGTGAAAAACATGGAATTTCTTCCTGGTGATTTAGTTTTGAAATGGGATGCAAGGAAAGAAGATGTGGGAAAACATGGTAAGTTTGATCACTTCTGGTTCAGACCATTCATGATTGAATCTACAGAGGGTAAGAATTCATTCCTACTGGAGAATTTCGACAGGAAAACTTTTGACGCCCCTATCTTAAATATTTCATGCAATAAACATGTTTCACATTACCATTGTATATACTGGTTTTGTTTTTGTTTAATTTCACAACTTTATTTTCTTTCGTAGGTTACCTGAATTTTACTTTTTTTATTTTAAATAAACTTAGTTTTATTTCATACTCCGAAAGGCAAAAATAAAATGTATATACTCCATATCATTTCTATTTTACAGAATTCTCTTATTATTTCTTTTTTGCAGGACATTTATTATCATATGAGGAATAAGGAGACGTATAAACTCAATGCTTAGTTTTCAGAATATTTGTTTTCTCTCAAAACAATTGATGAATTAATAATGGGTTTGATTGAAAATATAAAGGAAATCCAAGGTATGAATTTCCACACTTATTGTTTAAGTTGAAAGTTTAAGAGAAATCTTTTCAAATCATAACAAGGTTCTACTCATGTAAAAAAGTTCACCTCATCAAAGATAAAAAAAAAAGGAATAAATCTAAAAACCTCCAAATACAAATAAAAAGAAGCAACACTGGTAATCGAAAAGCAAATTGTGTGAAAATGAGATTCTTTGGTGCCAAACCCTCTCGATCCTCATTTTGTTTCATTTTTCCTATCTCCAAGATTTTACTCTATTCTGATTTTTACTACCTATCCTTAAACATTCATAGAAAGGAAGAACTTTTCCTTGACTCAAAAAGTTTAAAAAACCAGATATTCAAAATGCAAATAGGAAAAAATATTTATATTCCTTTGAGTTTTAATGGAAAGAATGTATGTCTAGGCTAATCCTGACAACTTTATCCCTTCTAACAGATTTAAACTGATTAGTTTTTCTCTAGGAAAATCCATGGAAATCAAACATTCCCCATAAGATATTCCCTATAGGCAAAGGTGTATTGAAGGTCGGGAGAGAATTAGTCCAGAGTGAATCAAAGTGGGTTGACGGACCTTC
Organism: Picea engelmannii; assembly: GCA_009831015.1. NCBI lineage: Eukaryota > Viridiplantae > Streptophyta > Pinopsida > Pinales > Pinaceae > Picea > Picea engelmannii. The sequence continues at coordinate 11,726 of ML838212.1, read as the reverse complement.
GTTGTTAAATTATAATCAAATATCATCCCTTGTATGATGCATACAAGCTGATTGCCCCCACTTTAGAAATATTAAAATATAAGACAGATGGTGAAAGGAAATTAATAATCTGATTAGCCTCATCTAGTCCAACACAAATGGTGAAAGGAAATTTGAAATTCGATTGTCGCCATTTTGTCCAAAGATATGATGAAATGAAACTCTTTTAATGATTTCCCTCATCTCAGCAAAGTGAAAATTGAAGTGGTGAAAGGAAATTCATTTAATGATTGTCCTCATTTCAGCAAAGTGAAAATTGAAGTGGTGAAAGGAAATTCAATGGGAAATATGGATAACTTCATCGAGGTACTAAAAAAGATTGTTGGCAATGAAGAAATGTCTATGATATCTGCAAGGTTGTTATACATGTATATAATGGACTCTGGTAGCTAGTTCTCTTTTCAACAAGATTTACATTCTAAACCAACAAGGGACTCCCTAACTAAAATTGTTAAATTTACTTTTCCTTGATGCGAACAAAATCAACGAGAGTCTGATATTTCGGTTGAATTTGTTTTGATTATCTTAAAAAAATACGAAATTAGTTTCAGGAGAAGGAAACTGTTAATAGCCTAACTTGATGATAAATAGTTGATTGTGTTTTGAATATTCTCTAAGATTTAGTTGAAGTTCATTTCCTTTTTGTATGATTTTTTCCCAAAAGTGTCTTATAGAAATACGATGATGACTCCATTTACCCAATAAAGGAACTTGGTCTACTGTTCTTCCACGCCTCGCAAGGAGACACAATCCCTATATGGAGCCTATGGTAGAACATATATATTTCTAATATTTGTTTACTTTAAAGAATTTTCATTCCTGGTTAAATAAGAATGAGGCATGTGCGATATACATCGTCTATGAAGTCTTTCATCTAATCGAATGATCCTAAATCTCTTCAGATTTGTGGATCCGCAAAATGGTTAAAGAGTTAAATAACTAGTAGTCACTTCAGAGTTTCCTGCTTCAGGCATTTCAACATGACGCAACCTGCCCCTCACCGAGCAAGCCGCTCCACCAGGACCTTCTAATCCTCACGGGCCCGAAGAGTCAACGGCTCTCTTTCTCCCTCAGGAGTTCCTGTCACCCACAGAACACTATTCGAAAAATCTTCTCTTCGGAAATCGGGAGATCGGGTTTCGCGATATCGCGAACCTTGTGTGCATGATCTCATGCAATTCAAATCCCCAAACCCCAAACACCGAAAACACGCCACCTGTCCTACAATGAGCCTTGGGTCCCACGCTGCCACGTCTCCTTTAGGATTTCGTAGATCGCGAATCCACGATGCGAGAACTCTTGGGCGTTGAGAACCTCGATTTCCCGAACGCCGAAATCCCGAAGTCCGATGACACCTGTCCTCCCCTCACTCTCGAGGTCCCACTTCAGCCTCGTCACCTTCTTTCTCGTGCGATCAGGGATCGCGGGATCACAATTTTACTGGTCACCATTTCACTTGCATCACAAAACTCCGAACCCCGATTCTCCGATGCCATGTGTCAACATCTCCTGGGGAGGCCTACTTCTTGACACCCATCTTCCCCTTGTTCTATCGAGATTTCACAATTCGAGAGTTCACGCTTCCTGATACAAAAGGTCATAGACCCTGCCAAACCCCAAATCTCGACTCCTCAAGATCTTCCGTCACGTGTCTTCCTGGAGATCGACGACTCCAGTTGACTCGGGAAATCGCCAGTCGCGATTTTGAAGAGTATAAAACTCTTGCTCTATGAAACACCGAACGCCAAATCTCGATCCTCTGGGATCTTGCGCCACGTGTCCCTTCTCTGACCAACGGCTCAGATTGATTTCGAGAAATCACCGGTCATGATTTTAAAAAGCTTGAACCCTTACTTCCGGGAATACCGAACGCCAAACCCCGATCCAAAGGGATCCTGCGCCACGTGTCCCTATCTGGATCAACGACTCAGATTTCTTCGGGGAATCGCGACTCGCGACTTCACGAGGGTTAAACCTCTTTCCTTATCAATACCCGAATGTCGATACCCAAAGCCCGATGGGCTTTGATCCTTCCTCGCCTGTGCTTACGGCTATCTCCCGCGCAACTCTTCCACGATCGGACGGTCCTCGGGATTTCGGGTTTCTCCTGGACAACTCTAAGTCGTCGATTCTCTTCCTCTGGAGAATCTTCCACCCTACCACCTTTACCCTGTGCGACTTCACTGGATTTTGTACCCACAGTGACTCAAGGATATTCTTTTGGGTCTATTCCTGAGATGTTCACGAGGAACTGTCCCTCCCGAGCTTGCTCGACTGATTCCTTCAGAGAATCGTCATACGCTTCCGGTGCCGGCTTCAAGGACCTTCAAAGTATTGAAGTCTTTCCGGACGTTCCTTACCCAGACTTGCTACTAAGCCTCGCATCCAACCTGCACTGACCTGCACGACTTGAACAATCCCTATTCACCCTGGGCAAACGAGAACAGAGGTTCAACTACTTAGCCTCCTCGACGCACTCTATGCAGAGGAATTCAACTGCACTCTATGCAGGAATCTCCTGGCTCAAGAAGAGAAACAATTGAAACTCATTCTCTCAGGCTTTCAACCTGATATGCAATCACATAAGCAACATATAGGAGATAATCATAAAAGGAAGAAAGTATGCAAAAGAACAATATCAACAACACAAAGAGACTAAACACATCCATGGAATTGAATAAAAGCTTTCCTATTAATTCAATGTCTGTACATGGAGTTTCTTCACAAGCTCTCTACTCTGCTCTCCTTTCTTCTTCTTCTCCAATGCTAATGCTGAATAATACAAGATGTGAATAATAATACAACCATACAATGGAGGGTGCCTATACTCCGTTTTCCCTCTCAAAAGCTAAAACTGTCTAATCTACAGTTAATTTCTATCTACCAGCATTAAACTATTAAATGCCTTCCTATCTATAATATATTACAAGTGCGCCCGACTTTGAATGCCTTCATTTAAATGACGGTGCAACAAACCTCCAAAGTGATTCAAAAATTGCATGTGTTGGCGCTGTCCAGCTATTCCTTTACCTTCGTGCGCTGGCTCGCTTGATCAAAATGTGGATGCTCCTGCATCATACTCCTCGGCTCAAAATATTTCATGGGCTCCTGTCCATGAGCTCCTGTACAGTCTGCCCATGTTTCAAAATCACTTCTTCTGTCTCCCAGCTGGCATCCTCCACTGGGTGACCTTTCCATTCCACCAGGTATTCAAAATATTGCTTTCTCCTGGTCTTCTTCCCTTCTCTTTTATCCAGTATGCACTCCATCTGAGGTTTCTGTGCAACTGGTAACTGCTTCTGCCACTCTACCATTGGTTCCTCAACATTTCCAGCTCATACATCTTCAACTTTATATGGGTATAAATCCGAAATATTGAAAATCGGAGATATCCCGATGCCCTCTGGCAACTCAAGCTCATATTCATTTTCCCCAAATTTCTTCAGGATTTTGCATGGCCCATGTTTCTTCATCTTGATCTTGTTATATGTTCCTCTAGGGAACCTTTCTTTCCTTAGGTGTGCCAGAACCATGTCCCCAACTTCAAACTGAAGCTGTCTTTTCCTTTGATCGGCTCTGCGCTTATATTCCTGGTTCGATTTCTGCAATCATTGCTTCACCTGTGTGTGAAGTTCTTGCATTGCTTCAGCAAATTCTTCAGCCCTGCCACTGCTAGTCTCAGCCTGTTCTGGCTCCCTGAGCTCAGACACTCCTCTCGGCTGTGTCCCATACAAAATTTGAAATGGGCTCTTACCGATACTCCGATTCACAGAATCGTTGTACGCAAACTCCGCCTGTGGTAGGATCTGATCCCAACTGGTGTGATGTTCCGTCACGAGGCTTCTCAACAGATCCCCCAAACTCCTATTGACCACTTCCGTCTGCCCATCTATCTGCGGATGGTAAGCAGAACTGAATGCTAAATCAGTCCCCAGCTTCTTCCATAGCGTCCTCCAAAAATGACCTACGAACTTGGTATCCCGATCCGAGACTATGCTTCTCGGTAATCCATGCAATCTTACAATCTCTTTAAAAAATAAATTGGTGATGTGGGTTGCATCGCTCATCTTATGGAACGGAATGAAATGCGCCATCTTCGAGAACCTATCCACCACAAAAAAGATGGAATCAAATCCTCGCTATGTTCTAGGTGATCCCAACACAAAGTCCATGCTAATGGCTTCCCATGGCCTTTCAGGTATGGGTAACGACTGATATAACCCTGTGTTCTCTTTCCTGCCCTTCACGTGTTGACAAATTCTACATCGGTCAACAAATATCTTCACATCTGCATGCATACCTGGCCAAAAATACGATTCGCTCAGCTTTGTGAATGTTTTGTCATGCCCGAAATGACCTGCTAGTCCACCGCTGTGCTTTTCTCGTACCAAATTCTCTCTCATAGAGAAATCTGGAATGCACAATTGATTGCCTTTGAATAGCAATCCATCCTGTATCAAGAAATCTATCCACGAGCTCCTATCTCTAAGTACCGGATTCTCGGCTGCTTCATAAGATTCTCTGAATTCCTGCAGCAACAAACATTTTCGACTCAAGGCATCAGCTACCTTGTTTGCAGTCCCTGAAATGTGATTTATGACAAAGGTGAAATTCTGCATATATTCCACCCACTTTGCATGCTTCTGATTCAGCTTCTCCTGCTGACTCATGAACTGTAGTGCATGATTATCACTGTACAACACAAATTCTTTGGGTATGAGATAATGCCTCCACTTCTTCAATGCCTGGATGATGGCATAGAATTATTTGTCATACGTGGAATACTTCAACTTGGCATCATCCAACTTCTCGCTGTAATATGCAACAGGTCGGTCATCCTGACTTAAGACCCCTCCAACAACATACCCACTAGCGTCACACTTCACCTGGAAGGTCTTCCGAAAATCAGGCAGCACTAACACTGGTTGCTCGGTTATATTTTGCTTCAACAAATTGAAACTCCTCTCCGCCTCGACTGTCCACTGAAAAATTTTATGCCGCTTTTTCACAGTGTCCATCATGGCAGCAGTGATTCCACTAAAATTCTGAATAAATTTCCTGTAGAAGCTTGCCAATCCATGAAAGCTCCTTACCTCGAAAACATTTCTCGGTGATGGCCAATTCCTGATTACTTCAACCTTCTCAAGATCCATCTTCAATTCATTTGCTGAAATAACGAACCCCAGATATATGAGTTTCGTTTGCATAAACGAGCATTTTTTTAAATTGATTAGTAGCTTCTCCTGCTATAACCTTCTCATCACAATGGCCAAATGCCTCAAGTGTTCAACTCTAGTCTTGCTGAAAATTAAAATATCATCCAGATATACCACCACAAATTTGCCAATGAATTCCCGTAGGACTTCATTCATCAGCCGCATAAATGTGCTTGGTGCATTTTTCAGCCCAAACGGCATGACCAACCATTCGTACAAACCCTCGTTTGTCTTGAATGCTGTCTTCCATTCATCTCCCTCTCTCATTCGGATATGATGGTATCCTCTCTTGAGATCTATCTTGGAGAAGTAATTTGCCCCATTCAGGCAATCCATCAAGTCGTCCATTCTCGGCAGTGGAAACCTGTACCTGATGGTGATTTTATTGATCGCCCTAGAGTCTGTACACATTCTCCAGCCCCCATCCTTCTTTGGACTCAGTACTGTCGGAAGAGCACATGGACTCAGACTCTCTCTCACTAGTCCCTTATCCTGTAGATCCTGTACCTGCCTTTTGACTTCCTCGTTCTCTTGAGGTGTCAACCTGTATGCTACCTTATTTGGAAAAATTGCTCCGGGTATGAGGTCAATGTGGTGACTCACACTCCTCATCGGTGGCAACGAACGAGGTAGTTCATCCACGATGATATCAACAAACTCTTCCAGCAGTTCCTAAATCTCCCCTGTCAAGTCGTCCACTCTTGTGCTTGTCAGGACAATTCTCAGCTTCCTGACAACAAAGAACTGTGGATCCTCATCCTTCTCCAGCTCTGTGAGAAGTTCTTTCCCACTCATGAGAAGTATGGTACTGCTCACTTCCGGGTTCACTTCCTTATCCTTCCCTGGGAGCAATGTATGTGATTTCCCATCCTTCTCCAAGGTGTATGTGTTCATTCTCCCATCATGAACTACATGCCTATCATACTGCCATGGTCTTCCCAATAAAACATGACAGACATCCATGGGAATGACATCACACAAGATTTCATCTCTATATTCACCCATTTTAAAATTTACCAAACATTGTTTTGTAACACATACCTGGTGTCCTTTCTGCAG
>ML838211.1:67054-86863 GCA_009831015.1 Picea engelmannii | reverse complement strand
CTTGTACTTGAACATTTAAGTGGGGTAAAAGGAGGTTTCCCCCTCGAAGAGGCTTATTATCTGAAATTATCTCTTTTTCAAGGCGTTGAGTACTTTTCCTGAGGTTTTTATATGCTATATTGATGTTTGGTTCTTAACAAGTGATGGGTGTAATAGTTCCACTATTCTTGAGATGGGATCTGAAGAAGAAAAAACTCCTACACTCTCTAGAGAAAAGACTATGTTGTGTCATCAAATACTAGGGAATATTGGAGAGAAGGGACTTTGAATACTGCACGGTAAAGGTATGGTTGAAGTTATGTCGAAATACTCTCTGGATTTTTATTTCTGTGAACATTACATATATTGGGAAGTAGAACCAGGAAAGAATCCCCTCGGGTGCAATGAGGGTAGAGGGAATTTTACAGTTGGTGCACAGTGATGTGTTTGGACCAATGTCGGTTATATCACTAGGAAAATATGTTTACTACGTCTCATTTATAGATTACTTCTCAAGGAATACATGGATATATCTCCTTTGGAATAAATCTTAAGTCTTTGATAGTTTTAAAGAGTTTAAGGCTCTTGTGGAGAATCAAACAGAGAAAATAATTAAGGTGCTAAGGATGGATAATGGTGGAGAGTTTTGTGAAAATCAATTCAACGAATTATGTAAGAAGTGTAGTATAGAAAGGAAGAAGACCAATCGATATACACCTCAACATAATGGAGTTGCAGAAAGAATGAACAAGACGTTGATGAAAAAAGAAAGGTGCATTCTCAGTGGTGTCGGGTTAGGAAAGGAATTATGGGCAGAGGCAGTGGGTACTGCATGTTACCTTGGAAATCAATGATCACCATCATTAGCATTGGATGAAAAGACTCCACATGAGGTATGGAATGGTAAGAAACCCTCTCTCACACATATCAAAGTATTTTGATGTGGTGCATGTGTTCATGTTCCAAAGTAAAATAGGAGTAAGCTAGATAAAAAGGTTGAAAAGTGTATCTTTATTGGGTATAAAGATAGTCTAAAAGGTTATAAGATTTGGAACCCATAAACTGAGAAGGTAGTGTATAGCCGAGAATTGGTATTTACAGAAATCAAATATATTATCAAACAATAAGTCATATCAAGGGAAGAAGAAAAAGAGAAAATAGAGTTTGAGATAAAGGATTATGAATTAGAATCTACAGAAGAAGAATATCCTCATACTCCAATATTAAGGAGATCAGTTCAAGAAAGAAGGAAAATGGAAAGGTATACTCCACCTTATTTTCATTTAAATTTGTATTTGTCTATTATTGATGATGATCCTAGACCTATTAGGGAGGCAATGGATTCATAGGATGGAAAGCTATGGAAAAAGTCCATGATGGAAGAAATGGCATCATTGGAAAAGAATGAGGCATGAGATCCAATGGAGTTACCAACTGGAATAAATCCCATTGGAAACAAATGGGTGTTTAAGAAGAAGTTAAATGTAGAAGGTAAAGTGGAGAAATACAAATCCCAATTAGTAGCAAAAGGTTATTCCCAGGTAAAGGGAATTGACTTTGCTGATATTTTTTCTCTCGTTGCCAAGTTAAATTCAATTAGATTTATTTTATATGTTGTTGTTGCTTTTGATTTTGAAGTAGAACAGATGGATGTGAAGAAAACATTCCTACATGGGGATCTAGAAGGAGGAATCTACATGAAGAAGCCAAAAGGATTTGTTGTGAAGGGAAAGAAAGAGTTGGTATGCAAGTTGAAAAAGTCCATGTATAGGTTAAAGCAATCACAAAGGATGTGGTATCAAAATTTTGATACTTATATGTTGGGAATTTTCTTCACAAGGATAAAAGTTGATCATTCCATGTATTTCAAATTAATCAGTGATCATCTCATTTATTTGGTCTTGTATGTGGATGATATGTTGTTGATAGGAAGTGACAATGAGATTATCTAAGATGTGAAAACCCAGTTTTCCTCTAATTTTGACATGAAGGATATTGGTGCTAGAAATTTCATTTTGGGCATGGAAATTAAAAGAGATTGGACAAACAAAAAAATCTGATTAAATCATAGGAAATATGTCGAGACAATATTGCACAGGATTAATATGCGGGAATGTAAACAGGTCAATGTCCCTATTCCTATAGGTGCAAAGTTATATGTGGATAAATGTCCCAAGACACAAAAAGAGGAAGAGGACATGTCTCATGTTCCATATGAGAGTGTGGTTGGAATATTGATGTATGTAATGGTATGTACTAGACCAGGCATTACACATGCAGTGGGAGATTTTAATAAGTGTATGTCAAAACCAAGGAAGGGACATTGGACAAAAGTAAAGGTTTTCAGGTATTTGTGTGGCACTACTAATTATGGAGTGTGCTACCAAGGAAGACAAGGATTGGATAGAGTGTTCGACATACATGGATTTGATGATAAATATTGGGCTAGAGATCTGGATATAATAAGATCTACAAGTGAGTATGTGTTTAACTTGTTTGGAATATCAATTAGTTGGATGAGGAAAATAAAACAACAAGCAGGAGAATGTTGGGTATGTGTTATATTCTTTGTGTGCGAGGGGGTTGTAAAGGGTGTGTAACCCCCCCTTCCCGGGGGGTCACAGGGGGGAAGATACCCCTTTTCTAAGGGGTTTGTAGTGGATTTGAATCCCCCTAGCGCAGGGATTCAAGGGAAATTCCCCCAGAGAAAAAAAAAATGTTGTTTGCGTCTGTTTTTTCAATTTTTCAGCACATGGTTTTTTGTCAATGGTTTTATAATTCAGATTAAGGAATTAGGGTTGTTGACTAATCTGTTTAATGGATTATGGATTTCGGATGTTGCAGGATCCTATATATATATTATTGTAAACAATGAAGATATGATGAATAGAATATTAGAGGTGCAACTCTAAATAGGTTGTTGGTTTTCCCGGTTTGGGTTTCCAGGGTAAAATATATGTGTAATGTGAGTGTGTGTCATTGTATCTTTTTTGTTTTTATTAAGAATCTATTTGCATTAATTAATTGTACAAGGTTAAAATCTATATGCACCACCTTGGGGGTTGTACAAACCCAATTGTGACATGTGGCATTCATTCCTAGTGTGGTGCTCCACTTGGGGATTTGTGTTGGGTTTTTTGGTCCGCGTGTCCTTCTTAACATTTGGGAGTTTAGACCCAGGGTTTGTCTAGAGTTGTACAACAAAAAACCCAAAGCATCGACATATCAATCCTTAGCCAAGGACAGGGAAGTTTTCACCCAAGATGCAGAGAGGATCACAAAGATCATAAGGACTTGTGACAAGGATGAAGGCTAAACACATGAAGATCCATCGAGACTAGAATTCATGCGACTCATTTCTAACAACTTATTAGAACTAAGAAGTAAAAAAATACACGCACATATCCAACTCATACATGGTAGACACATAATAGATCAGAATTGTCGCATATTTATTACTAATGTCATTCCAACACATCAGAGGCATACATTACATAGAATATATATATATATATATATATATGAAAACCATATAAATTGATATCTTCTCTAGACAAATCCTAAAAAATACAATGTATTGTGCAATGAACCTTCTCTCAAGACTCAAACATATAATAGACACAAAAGTATATTCAAATGAACTACAATATTACAACGGGCTCAGAATGAGCTCGATACTAAGGAATCAATGAATCTCCTCTAAAACATATAGCTAGTCTTATTTTTGATATCATTTCTTCCTTTTATAGCTTTCTTTGCTCGGTAGCTTTGTCTCTTTCTGCTATGCTCCACTCGCTTGATTGAAAAACCTGCCTCACATGCTTCTGGAACCTACATGCAGTCCACGTTGCCTTCGGGAATTAGGGAAATCTTAACTACCTTGCCAGCTCATCTATTTTTGGCTCCATGATCCCTTGTGCTACTGGCAGTAATCCTTCGAGAGGATTCCTCGATGATTATTTTCTTGATTCTGACATGTGTCTTCTTGATTTCTAGTGCACATCAAAATTGGGAACAACGCACATTCAATAATATTTTAGTCTTATTGTGCACTATCAAAACTCAATTCAGTGTGAAACCCTTATGCACTTCCTTAATTGTGCACAAAACTTTGGAATGAGCGTGCACAAATTTGTTTGTGAGAACACATAAAAATGAACCCAAAACTTTGGGTTCTAATAGGCCCCCACCATTATTATTTGGCTCATCCTTGAGCCAAATTCTCTATGGAATTACTTCAGCAACAGATGAAACAATGTCTATGATTTCTTGCACAAACTCATGAAATTGATGCTTAGGCTCAATAAAATGGTCCTAGAGCTTCTACATAAGTTGGATCACCACATCTAATTCCACAATTGTGACCCGAGTAAGAGAAAATCATCGTTAAGCAAAACAAGTTGTGATTGAAGTTGGGCTTGAGTAAGAGAAAATCATCTATGCAGGTTGTAGTTGCAACCCAACCCAGGTCCTAGAATGAATCAAGTAGGTCGCATGGCGAAAGATGGAGTTGGAGTGCATGTGGTTTGATGCTTGGCTTAGAACCTTCACTGGTGTATGTGGAGGTGAATAAGGTATCATCTTAAATCCCACCATCAAGCACTGACCCCTAAAGAGAAGTCAGGTTCCATCAAGAGAGAGTAGCATTCTCTACTTGTCTTTTTATTTTGGGAGGACCAAACCAAGATAGAAGATTTGTCCTTTCTACTGCGGGAGTGTTGAGGATCCATGGAAATATGTGAGAGTGGGGGGAGCAGTAGAAAGAGTTTATATATGTATTTACCCTAGGCTCGCTAATGCAAGAGATGGATCCATGACAATGGATGGGAGGAGGGTTGTTGGTGAGCTATTGAGTAGGATTCATTCCTATCAGCAAATGGGATGATGCATGGTGGATATTCAATCATCTTTGGGATGAGAGAGACGGTGAAAATTTGTAAGTACAAAACATAGTTCAGGGAACTGTGGGGTACTGAGCTGATATTCGCTAGGAAGAAGGAGAAAGGACCTTTATCTAGCATTTGGTGACATACTAAGAATATTCGTGAAAACCGAAGTGTAGTCTATTGAGTTGCTCAACCGAACCTAATAGAGTACAGACATTTTTCTAAGCCACAACATGAAAGGGGAGCGGGTAAAGAGTAAGAAAAGAAAGGGATTTGGGGAAAATACCAACGAAATGATGAAGGAAGTCGTCGATGGGGTGGTAGGGAATGGGGCGTGGACAATTACTCTGGTGAGAGTGCCAGGGGGGTGATATATATAAGGGGAAGATGATGAAGGAGAGAAAGAATTATTTGATGGAGGCGATGGCTTGAAGAACATGTAGAAAGTGGTGAAAAAATGTGACTTATGGGGATATCGAGATTGTCGATCCATCATACTGGAGATTCTTGTTGAAGAATGTGGTGGTAGAATTGACTATGTACTCTTGGCATGTGTGAATTTTCCAAGTGGGATTTCATGCCCTTTCAATTAACTGAACCACCAGGAAACTCCTCCAAAACCCGTGTAACTTGTCAAACCAAACCTAGACATTGTACTTATTGCAGTATCATCCTAATTTGGAAATCTGGAAAATCTACACCAATTGTCATTCTATCGATTCCACCTGCATGATTAATGTGAATGTTGTGTTGTCCAAAAGTAAATTATGTCAAGTATGAAATGTGCTACATGTTGTACAGCCTACACTAAACCTATTCTACCCATATTCAAAATGGAGACAATGAGATAAATGACATTTGGCCCCTACAGGCCATGGTACACCTTCAACCTGTCGCCATTAATGAGCCCCTTGAGTAGATTTCCTTGTAAGGTTATCATCTTGGCAACACCTACTTCACTAATGTAGACTAGTTGGAAAGGCCTCAACTATTGCATGCGTAGCTTTCTTGTACAGTGTAAATTTTTGTTTTCATATAATAATACTAAAGATCCAAGCTAAAAATATTTATGGCGTATGTTACTATCATGTTACTCCTTCTATCATTCCTTTTTTACCACCTGGATGAACCCGACCATCATTTGTTTTTCCTCTAGTTCCATTAGCTCGTCGATCTTGTGTTGAAGAGACTGATCATCAGTCATATGGATTATGAGGGCAACCTGGAGGTTAGGAACAACAAATTCTAGAAGCATGACCACTTATTTTCCATACACCGGTCTGAATGGTGTGTGCTTTGTCATCCTTTTTCACATTGTTCAATAATTCCATAATATTGCAAGGATGTGTTGATCCCAATCATCATACTTCACATTACAAACATTTTTTAGAGCATGTTCTAAAATTTTATTAAAAGCTTGAATTGTACCATTGGCTTGAGGGTGATAAGGGGTGCTCTTCTGGTGATGGATCATGAACTCATGTGTGAGTTATTGAATGGTCTCATTCAAAAAATGTGACCCCCGGTCACTCATCAACACCCTTGGACAGTCGAATCAGGTGATGACATTCTAAAAAAAGAAGTGGGTCGTTGTTTATGTTGTACAATATTTGAATGGCACTGCTTTGGCCCACCTCATGAGGTATTCAGTCGTGGTAATAATGTAGCACACCCATGTGCAGTGCACTGGAGGATTGATGGACCTGACAAAATCTATAGCCCAATTTTTGAAGGGCTCAAGTTAGGTCATGAGGACTAAAGGAATATCATCTCTTCGAAAAGGATTTCCAACATGTTGACATATGCCACAGATTTTGTGGTAGTATTTAGTGTTTTCAAAGAGAGATGGCCACCAAAGCTCTGCACCCAAAACCTTGCATGAGTAGTCTTAACGGCAGTGTGGCCTCTAGAAATACCTTCATGTGCCTCATACAAGATGGAGTCATTCATGTTTCAGAGCACAATGACGTAGGATGCCATCTGCACCCAACTTATACATTTTTTTGGCAATCAATTGATAACTGGCACTTCGGGTCACTAGTTGACGATGTTGCGTCGAAGTATACCTAGTGGGAGCTTGGTCAGTGATGAGAAATTCTACCATTTTTTCTAATTGATCAGACACGGCTTCGACCCTAAAGAGTTGCACATCAAGGAGCTCATCATTGATATTCATAGCAACTTCCCCAATCTTAATTTGTGATAGATGATCTGGTCCAACATTATGTTTGTTGGGATTAACGAAAATTTCGAAGTCAAATTATTGAAAAAGAAGCAACCAACGATAGATTCTTCCACCCAACACCAGCTTGTTGGCCAAATAATTGAGCGTGGAGTGATCAATGAAGAATTTGAAGTCCGACCTCAACAAGTAATGGTGGAATTTTCGTAAATCATATACCATGGCTAGGCCCTCGTACTCAATTGTCGTATAATTATTTTTGGCATCATATAGCTTGCGATTAGCAAAATTAATTTGGGCGATCAATATTGCCTTCCCTTGGTTGTTAAAGAATTATGCCCAGTGCAATAGATGAAGCATCGACATGGACATGGAATACCTTCGACCAATCAAGAAAAACTAGAATGGGCATAGAAACCAATTTTTCTTTGAGGGTATCTAAGACTTGTTGGCATTTTGGTGTCCACTCATACCTAGTCTCCTTGCACAACAATTTTTCCAATGGGGTTGTGATCTAAGCATAATTTTGGATGAGCTATCAGTAGGATCCTGTATGAGCCAAGGTGGAACGCATATTGAAAATTGAAGTGGAGGCCACCATATCCAAGATGGTGGAAATCTTAGTTAGATCCACAAGCAACCCATCCTTGCACATGACGTCGCCCAAAAATATACCAAAGGGTGTACAAAAGATTCATTTGTTCAAATTCAATGATATATGTTGTTTCTGACACTGATCTATCATTAACCGAAGATATTGCATGTGTTCCTCTAACAAATTGAACACAGTCCAATCATCCAAGTATACTTCAAGAAACGTATGGATAAATTCATTGAAGGTTGTGACCATTATCTAAGAAAATACTACATGGGAATTCATCAATCCAAAGGGAATGACTATGTACTCAAATGACCCATGTTCAGTCACAGAGGTGGTTTTGGCCTAATCCTCCTCCTTGATCCAAACCTAATGATATCCTGAGAAACCATCTATGAAGGAGTAGCCTTCTCGGTCGCTAACATTTTCCAGCACCTCATTTTTTAAGGGTGTCGGGAAAGGGTCGTGGACACAGGCTGTGTTGAGACTATTTGAATTTCCCTAGTATTTTTGGGTTGCACCACCATAGGACTAATCCATTCAGAATCCTCTATAGGGATAGTGATCCCCGCATCCAACATTTGATCTAGTTATTTCTGCACCTTTTCCTTATGCTTGGGATTTCATCTATAAGGCCTCCTCTTGACCAGTTTGGCATCTGGTTTGAGTTGAATATTCATGGATCCCAATGATCCTACGATGCATTTCATCTCATAAAATATCTAAGGAATCAATTCCCCATATTCCTTAAGGAGGTAAACAACCTAAGTGATCGTCTCCTTATCCCAATAATCTATGATTATGGCCATCTTGGGCACTTCTTCAGTTCCAATATTATGTTTCTTGGTTTTGATCGGGTCATTATAGTCTGGTGTGGCCATCTCTGTCACCTTACCCTTTAGTGCATTCTCTCCCTTTCACTCTTTTATATGGATGTTGTGGGGGTCATCATCATTAATATTATCAACATCAATATTCTAACAATGTATTGCTTCTTTCATTTTTTCCACCGGTTGATGATACGAACAGACCACCCTAGGAGAGGTGTTCTTTGGTTGTTGATGGAAAATGAAATCATTAATCTGGTGGAGTGCCTCTCTTTGATCCAGATCTTTTTCCATGAATCTGAAGGTTAAACGAAACTGGGAACTCATATGGCTCCACTCAACTATTTTCTTCCTGAGTTCCTCCTGGATGTACCAGCTTCTAGGGACCATGTCCATCGTGTGGAAAAATCGATGTACCCATTGGAATTGAGGGATATTTTAAGAGGTCCAATTCCATTCACAAAAATAAATATCTTCTTGAAGATCCTCAGTGCCTTTGTATCAGTTGGCCAATTCAAAGTCAACAATGGGATGAAACCAGAATTTTATTAACTCAACTACCTATGCCCAATTTTGAATATTCAGGTGGTGCATCGCCCACAGTCGTGCATGTGTCCCTCGAAACACTACATCCATGGCCTGAAGGATATACTCTATGGGGATGGTTTTCTCCATATAAATGAAAAACATCTCCACCAGCCCTATTCCATCAAACCACAGGGCATCTCACAACTCAAACCTGATCCAACACACTGCTTTTGTTATCCTTATGCATCTACGAGTGGAGACTTTGTATATCTTATTCTGCCATCTATCCATGACATCCTCATAATATGTTTCATAATACTTAACACTTCTCCATCTTAACTCTCCATCTGCGGTGGGGTTGATGTAGTCTTCCTTGTAGCTTGTGATCTTAAAAATATTTTCAATGAGTGATCTCTATGCACCCTCATCCACTGACTCATTATACATGTCACCTTCATATGGATATAGGGGTGTTTCCATGCGCAGGGTGTCTGTTTCAAATTACATATGCCTCTTCTTCAATTTCAACATAAAATTATTATCAAATTCCCAGTAAATCCCAAGTAATGCAAGATATGGATCAGATTCATCCATAATTTCTATGACCTCAAAGTCAACCTTAGTTTTTACTCCTTCTATGTTTACTTCCACCTGCTCCAGTTGGTTGATTGGATATATTTTGTATTGATTGTCCAAATGTAGTTGGATGGGTGACTAGAACAAATTTAGTTTACCCATCACCTCCCAAGATTTCTTCGAAAAATATTCACATTGGAACCCTGATCCAGCATGACTCCATCCATGTCATAGCCACCAAGTTTCATTGTCATCTTAAATTCTCATCCAATGCACTTTTGCTCGCTGAAATAGAATACATCTATTTCTATCATTAGAGATGATATGGTTTCCTCCACCCCTTGTTCCTTCATGAAAGTATCTAACATCTGATTCAACTTACTTGCATCTTTTGGATCATTCAGTAGTCATAAATAGAAACGCAAGAAAGAACTTACTTGGTATTCATATTCTTCCTTTGCGACCTAGTTCATGCAATACTTATGCACATGATGCTCGTTGCACTTCCTCCTAGTGATGTTCTTCATGTGTCTTATGCTCAGCACGTCGCAGCTCAGTCTGTCTGCAATATTGTTCAATTGATCGTTGTGTCACGCATTGTAGTTATTTACTCACGCAACCTTCCTCCAAAGGTATTTTCACCGTGCATTGCAATTCCTCATGCACGTGAGCTTCATCCAGTGACCTATGCATCATGTGTTGTACCTATTCATGGATCTAAGCTTCCTCCAACAACCTTTGTGTCACCCTCTATACTTCCTCCTGGATCTGAGCCTCCTCAAGTGACCTCTAAGTCATGCGTTGCAATTCCTTACACACTGTTCCTTCTTCTAGCGCTTTCTATGCATCATACAAGAACTGTTTTTGTTGGAAAACATCAAACCTTGGAGGGGGTTGAGGTACCTTCCTTATCTTCCCATATGGATTTTGACCCAATCCTCCACCATGCTCAAATTATGCTCTTGTCTTCATTCCTCCCCGAGTTACTACTCGAACATCCACCTCCTCATTCTTCTTCGTATTCTTGCGCTGCTCTACATGCACCATGTTGCAATTGGTATTTTTTTCTTCCCACTTTTTCAACAAGTTGGGACATTATTTGGTGACATGCTTGGGACTATAGAAGTATGCGCAGAACACACACGATTTGCTATAAAACCTTAATACATCACCAATCTCTCTGCAATTAAATTGTGGGGGGGGTATACCTCCCCCGCCACCATATCCTTGGTCGCGACTGCACCCATATCCACCTTGGGGACCTCCTCGGTATCTGCCTCTTTTTGAACCACCATGCTCACCACCCTTCTGCTCTTCATGTACCCGAAATGCATCACGATTATTGTCTTGCATCAACTGGAGTGAGCAATGGTTATTATCGTCATTCCTGAAGTATTTACAGAACTTACATAATGGAGTATGATTCATCATCTGGTAAGTGAGTTGGCACATGGCCCCACTGTATCTCACACCATTCCATCTACCTAAATAGAAATGGACTAGGTGCACCCATTGCCACCTAATTTGGTAGGACAGGGAATTCATCTTTTTTATGTCCTTTTGTGTGACAAGTGATACACCATATGTGCTCGCACATGACCTTCATATTATCCTTATCTTGCAATTGCATCGTTAGGATGGTTAGTTGTGATTGCACCTACTCCAAACCTATCAATGTCTTTGCCCCTCCTAGCATAGCTTCTAGGCACTTGGAAATTTCTATCACCTCCGCTTGAGTCATCACTTTCTGTTGGGTGAGAGGAACTCAGATATGGGGAAGTAGCCCTGCAATAAACCATTCTCTATGTTGCATGTCCTTGATTTGGAACGTCGACCTATCCAATAAAATTTTAAATTTCTAGTCATAATCTCATACGGTCGCGCCTTCCTTTTTTTTTATCTCTTTTTGTCTCTGTGATACATTGGGAGTCTAACTTAGGTTTCTGGAACTCCTTAAGCATATCCTGCTTAATTTGTACTACTGACCTTGTTTTCCCCACCAGTGCAATAGCCTTATACTTCATATACCACGTCAAGGCTTTGTCCCTGAACATGGTCTCCATTTGCGCGATCTTTGATGCTCTATCTATGATTCTCTTCACGGACCTGATTGATTAACATGTAAACCAATGTTGTTTCACAACATCCTTACATGTTTCATGGAACATAGGTAGCCTCAGGGTACTGTCCTGATTTTCCATCCTCAAACTCGAGCTAGTTCCTCCTCTCTAACTGCTAGAGATTTGATTTCTCAACACCAATACTTCTCGAGGTAAAGTAGTGTTGACTTCACCTTCTTCTTCACTCATATCTTCGCTTCTATCTTCTTCTTCTCTCTCATCTACTTCAATTGTTTCACTATATACTATGTTTCTTCTTGATTTAAAATCCGCAAGGTGGGTGGTACAAAAGGAGGGTAAGTCCATCTTCTTCTGAAATTTCTCATGAGGTGACCTAAAGAGTTTCCTACGCATTGTTAGCACATGAAATTTTTTGTAGAAAAATTGCAATTTTGGCCAAGTTGGTGTTTGAAAGGGTAATGAAGTGGTGTTAGGGATTATTATCATCATCTCAAGTGTCAAAATATCAATCAATGACCTTCAGCCATCAATAAAATCCAAACAATAGAATAAAATGTCAAAAGGAACCTCGCTCCGCTAGTTTGTTGTGTAAGTTCGCTACGCAAGTTCTGTAAATGATTGTTTTTGTAATCAACTTCAAACTCAGTATATGACCAAATGAAAAGGAATATTTGAAAAATCAAAGAGGATTTTTTCAAGAACAAACCCATTCATAAAAACCTCTCTCAGTTTCTTCACAGGTGTCATTGGAATATTCAAATGGATCTTTACAACCTATTTTTGATATTTAAACATTTAATTATTTCGTGTTTTAGTCATTATCTTTGGGTGTGGATCCTAAGACGCTGGAAAGGAATATTTGAAAAATGAAAGAGTATTTTGACAATAACGATCCCATTAACAAAAATATCTCTCAGTTTCTTCATTAGTCTCATGTTTTGGAATATTTTAATGGATATTTATAGCCTATTTTTCAGATTTAAACATTTAATGATTCCATGTTTTAGTCATTATCTTTGGGCACAAATCCAAACCAGAACTACCAAAGTACCAGAAAACCAGAAGCACCAGTCCATAAATCCGTAGATCAAGTTTGGAGGGGTAAAATTTTTATTTTCTCAGATCCAAGCACACCAAGCTACTCGTCTCAGCAAAGCGCACCTCCTGGTAAGTTCAGAATTTGATTTTGAACATTTTTCGTTTTTGGACATTTTCCCAACTTCAAGTAAAAGATGTTTGCAAGCATTAAGCTTGTTGACAAACTAGAAGGTGTGGAAAATTTTCGTGCCTGGAAGTATAGGATTGGTCTCATTCTTGAAGAGAATGACCTAGCAAGATTCGTCAAATAAGAAGTGTCAGAGCCCGCTGATGCTGCAGAAAAAGAAAATCACCAAAAGGACACAATTGGGGCCAAAAGAATCATCGCAGATTCAATCAAAGACCACCTGATTCCTTATGTGTCATCAAATAAGACTTTGAAAGAAATGTTTGATGCCCTAAAGAGACTATATGAAGGAAATAACATAAACCAGAAGATGAATCTTAGAACTCATCTCAAGAATACAAGAATGCAAAAAGGAGAATCAATCTAAGAATACTTCTCCAGAATATATCAATTCAAAGAACAACTAGAAGCAATTGGAGATAGTATAGACGAAGATGAACTTATAATGACGGCCCTAAATGGTCTCACAAGACCTTGGGATGCATTCATCCAAACGATTTGTGCTAGAATGAAGAAACTGAAGTTTGACAGTCTATGGGAAGAATGCATCCAAGAAGAAACAAGAGTAGCTAACCGAGAGGCTTTACTAGCAAGAGATGAAGATCAATACCTATCTACTCACACTAAAGGAGGAATAAATAAGTCTTACTTCCAGAAAGAGACTTACAAAGATTCTCAACCCCAAAACAAATTCAATCATAAAGAATCTCATCCAAGGAGATTTCAGAAGAAAGGACAATGAAAGGAAAGAGATTACTCATATGTACAATGCTACCATTGTGACAAGATGGGACACATTGTGAAATTTTGTCTAGCTAGACGAGAAGAATACAAGAGGAAACAAAAGAGGCACCACGCCCATGCAGTTGAAAATGAAGAGTCACCTGCAAAGATGTTAAGAGAACAAATTAAAGAACATGTCTTAATCTCATCCCTCTCAGGATTGGTAACACCTGGAGAGGAAAATTGGCTCATTGATAGTGGTGCCTCTAAGAACATGATAG
Source organism: Picea engelmannii (assembly GCA_009831015.1). NCBI lineage: Eukaryota > Viridiplantae > Streptophyta > Pinopsida > Pinales > Pinaceae > Picea > Picea engelmannii. The sequence goes on along the minus strand of ML838211.1, from coordinate 72,977 downwards.
GACAAAGTGATATTCTCTCTTACATTTTAGAAAAGAAGTTTTCTCAGAAAGTGACACTTGGATATGATTACCAATATCCCATCAAGGGAGTGGGAGAATCAAACTACAAACTGAATTCAGGGAATTCAATGAAGATGAAGGACGTACTCTATGTACCAGGTTTGAAAAAGAACCTACTCTCCATTTCAACTTTAGAAAAGAAAGTCTTCAGAATTTCCTTTATAGATGGAGAAGTTTTTATGTGGGCTAAAGGAGAAACCTTAAATGAAGCAATCATCATTGGAAGTGAAGAAAATGGCTTGTATAAGATAAAGGGTCACTCAGAGCCTAGAGGTTTCCTTGACCCATGCCATTGAAAACTCATGTGAACTTTGGCATAGAATATTATCTCACATTAACTACAAGGTGCTACCATATATATGCAAAGTTGTCACAGGTTTACCAAAACTCAAGGTTGATCATGAAGGCATGTGCAATGGATGTGCACAAGGGAAGAACATCAAGAACCCTTTTCTGAATAGAGACAACAGAGCATAAGGAGTCCTATAACTCATCCATTTAGATGTGTGTGGCCCAATGCCATTGTCCTCCATGAGTGGGTATGTATACTATGTATCATTCATTGATGATTATTCTTGTAAGACCTGGTTGTATTTTTTGAAATCTAAAGATGAAGTGTTCAGCAAGTTCAAGGAATTCAAAGCCTTGATAGAGAATCTTTTTGAAAGAAAGATCAAGATACTTAGGTTAGATAATGGAGGAGAATACACCTCAAAAGAGTTCGTGAGATTCTACAAAGATGTTGGGATCAAGAGGGAACTCACTACTCCCTATAATCCTCAACAAAATGGTGTGGCTGAAAGAAAGAACAGAACGATAATGGAAGTTGTGAAGACCATGATCCATGATCAAGATATTCCTATGTTCTTATGGGAAAAACCAGCAATGACAGTCGTATATGTGAAAAATCGATTGTCCCATAGTGCACTTGGGTTCAAGACCCCGAAAGAGATGTTCACCGGAAAGAAGCCAGAGGTAAGCCATCTCAAAATATTTGGCTGCCCAGTATTTATACATATACCAAAAGATAAAATAAACAAGCTGGAACCCTCAGGAAAGAAGGGAATATTTGTGGGATACTGTGAGGTCTCCAAGGCCTTCAGGATCTATATACCAAGTCACTTCCACATTAAGATCAACATGGATGTGACCTTTGATGAAGATGCAGCGCTCAAGAAATCAAGAAAATTCCAGCTTGAAGAGGTATATGAAGAGGAACCTGTAATCCCCAGAGTTGCAAAATCAGTGAGGGAGGTTCCCAGAGCTGCTGAACCAGTGAGGGAAGTCGTAACTTCCCCTGATGAGGAAATTCTGGAAGATCATGACGTAGCAAAGTTTCAAGAACCTCCTCAGATGACAATCCTCCATAAAATAAAGCCAGCTTGGTCTACAGAGCTTATTCAAGATGGAGAGAAGTATGGTGTTCCCGAAGGAACCATGAGAGATGTGAAGAAACCTAAGCCATTCTCCAGTTATATGGCTTCGATGTGTGATATCCTAAAAAAGGAGCCTACCTGATTTGAAGAATCCATTCAGAAGAAAGAATGGGTAGATTCCATGACATAAGAATACCAATCCATAATAAAGAATGATGTATGGGAAATAGTTCCCAGACCGAATAGAAAGGATGTGCTATCGTCCAGATGGCTCTTTAAAATAAAACATGTTGTTGATGGAAGTATTGAGAAATATAAAGCAAAATTTGTAGCTCGTGGCTTTTCTCAAAAAGAAGGCATTGACTATGAAGAGACATTCTCTCCTGTAGCCGGATACACTTTGATCAGAATCATCATAGCCCTTACAGCTAAGATGAAGTGGAAGTTTCACCAGATGGACGTAAAGACAACTTTCCTAAATGGTGTTATCAAAGAGGAAGTGTATATAGAGAAACCTCAAGGATTTGAAGTTGAAGATGTTAATGTTTATGCCATTATTATAGTTCTTTGCATTTCAATAGATAAGAGCATAATATGAACAAGATCACTGAGAAATACACATTCACAAGAGACACAACATTTATCCTGGGAAACCCTCTAGGGGAAGAAAACCCAGCAAAAACTTCCTTATCATAAATAGCTTATGCAATGTTCAAGAGATAACTCAAACCAATACAGATAGTCCTCCCCAAGAGATGCGCCACTCTTCTTCTCCTCTCTCCAACTGATAATTGCAGCTTGCCTCATAAGATAATGATCAAGTGAGTTGTGTGTTTGAAGTGAGGCGCTAGCCTCTTATTTATGCAAGATTGGAATGTGTGAAAGGTCACAACTAGCATGGCCGACCTCTCACTCTGGGTGGGTAAACCCACCTTTAATTAATTTTGTGTCTTCCATAATAACTGTTGGGGCCGACTTCTTATTCTGCCCTTTATAATTGTTCAATGACCAATCCGCAAAAGGGGATTTAGTCCTTATACAATTACCGACATGATTAATCCACAATGGGGATTAATCCAATAACAATAATAATAATAATAATGACATGATTATTCCGCAATGGGGATTTAATCCAATAATAATAAGAATGCTCTTCGCAGTTACATTATTTCATCACTCCCCCTTAACAAGAAGGGTATTCTTCATCAACATCAAGCGAGAGAGGTCTGCATCATCAGTGGCATATGGAGGACAGTATTGTCAATATCATCTTGAAACATTGTCTAGCACATTTACGAGTCATCGAAAGTTTTCTTCATCAGCAGCATCATCATTCTTGAAAGAATGCTATCATCATCTGAATCAAATATGTATCAGTAAAAATGATACCTCATCACAGCACTAGGTTGGCACATCACAGTACTACACTAGCTCAATGTCACAGCGGTTAAGCTGGTAGCTCAGTGTCAGTCATATCTTGCTTTACATCTAACAACTAGGTCAGAAGCAAGTAATATAATCATCTCACTTTACGTCTAACAACTAGGTCAGAAGCAAGGAATCACAACGTCATGCTTTACGTCTAACAACTAGGTCAGAAGCATGACTCATCTTTCTTTATGTCTAACAACGAGGTCAGAAGCAAGGAACACATCAACATCTTGCTTTACGTCTAACAACGAGGTCAGAAGCGAGGAATCATCTTGCTTTAAGTCTAACAACTAGATTAGAAGCAAGGAATCAATGGCTTTATGCTTTACGTCTAACAACTAGGTCAGAAGCATAACTCATCTTGCTTTACGTCTAACAACAAGTTCAGAAGCAAGGATCACACGACATCATGCTTTACATCTAACAACAAGGTTAGAAGAATGACTCATATTGCTTTACGTCTAACAGCGAGGTCAGAAGCAAGGATCACACGATGTCATGCTTTATGTCTAATAGAAAGGTCAGAAGCATGACTCATCTTGCTTTACATCTAACAGCGAGGTCAGAAGCAAGGATCACACGGCGTCATGCTTTACATCTAACAGTGAGGTCAGAAGCATGACTCATCTTGATTTATGTCTAACAGTGAGGTCAGAAGTAAGGATCACACGGTGTCATGCTTTACGTCTAACAGTGAGGTCAGAAGCATGACTCATCTTGCTTTACGTCTAACAGTGAGGTCAGAAGCAAGGATCACACAGCGTCATTCTTTACGTCTAGCAGTGAGGTCAGAAGAATGACTCATCTTGCTTTATGTCTAACAACGAGGTCAGAAGCAAGGATCACACGGCATCATGCTTTATGTCTAACAGCGAGGTCAGAAGCATGACTCATCTTGCTTTACGTCTAATAGCGAGGTTGGAATCATGACTCATCTTGCTTTACATCTAATAGCGAGGTCAGAAGCAAGGAATACATCTGCTCCCCCTTTTAGGGAGGGTCCTTTCGAACTATACCAAGCTTATCTCGAAAGTGTTCAAACTTTACACGAGATAGAGGCTTAGTCAACATGTCAGCAACCTGTTCATCCATGTTAATGTATTGGAGCTTCAAGGCTCCTCTCTGTACCATGTCGCGGATGAAATGATAGCGGATCTCTATGTGCTTCGACCTGTCATGGAACACATGATTCTTTGTCATTTTAATGCAGCTTTGATTGTCACATAAAATTGTGGTTGCTCTCATCTCCAAATCAAACAGGCCTGTCAGTAACTTTCGAAGCCATATAGCTTCACAACTAGCAGAACATGCGGCAATGTACTCTGCTTCTGTTGTGCTGAGAGAAATATTGGATTGCTTCCTACTCTGTCGCGAGATCATAGCTGATCCCAAACTGAAACAACATCCGGAAGTGATTTTTCTGTCAGCAACGCTTCCTGCCCAATCTGCATTAGTATATCCATTCAATGTGAATTCATGATCTCCATCATAGCTAAGACCATAATCCATTGTACCTTTAAGGTACCTCATCACATGTTTTGCAGCCACTAGATGAACACGTCTGGGCTCTACCAGAAACTGACTCAAGGTGTTCACTGCAAAATAGATGTTTGGTCTGGTGCTCGTCAGGTACATCAGCAATCCAATAATCTGTCTATACAGAGTGGCATCTATAAAATCTGACGAAGTATCGACCAACATCTTCAGCTTTGCTTCCATGGGTGTATACATGGACTTGCATTCTAGCATGTTGAATCTCGTTAAGATTTCGACCATGTACTTCCCTTGGTTAAGGAAGATTCTTTCTGAACTCTACCATACCTCAAGACCTAAGAAGTAATGCATTAGGCCAAGGTCTTTCATTTCAAATTCTGCGGCAAGTCTCTGTTTACATTCAGAAATGAGCTTTTCTTATCAAGTTAAGAATAAGTCATCCACGTATAGTAGTAATATTACTAGTTCATTATCCATGATCTTGAAGTAGAGATTTGAATCTTCTTTACTCTTGGCAAAGCCTAAGCTCATTAAGAAACTGTCTATACGGCCATACCAAGTTCTGGGAGCTTGCTTCAATCCATATAAGGCTTTCTTCAATCGGCAGACATGAGACTTCTTGTCTTCAACCTCAAATATTTGGGGTTGCTCTATATACACTTCCTCTTTGATAACACCATTCAAGAAAGTTGTATTCACATCCATCTGGTGCAACTTCCACTTCATCTTGGCAGCAAGAGCTATAATGGTTCTGATCGAAGTGTATCTAGCCACAGGAGCGAATGTCTCTTCATAGTCGATACCTTCCTTTTGGGAAAATCCATGAGTGACAAATCTTGCTTTATATTTCTCAATACTTCCATCAGCAGCATGTTTTATTTTGAAGAGCCATCTGTAGGATACCCCATGTTTATTCTTCGATCTGGGAACTATTTCCCATACTTCATTCTTCATTATGGATTGGTATTCCTCTGTCATGGCATCTGCCCATTCCTTCTTCTGGATGGCCTCTTCAAAGCATGTGGGTTCTTCATCAAGTAAATTGCACATCAAAGCCATGTAAATGGAGAAGGGCTTTGGTCTCTTCACATGTCTCGTGGTTCCTTCTGGAACACCATACTTCTCTCCATATTGAATAAGCTCTCTTGCCCAAGTAGGCTTTCTTTTATGGGAGAAGGTCATTTGAGGAGGTTCTTGAACTTCTGTTATATCATGATCTTCAGAAGTCTCCTCATCAGGGGAAGCTATGACTTCCCTTACAGGTTTTGCAGCTCTGGGAACTTCCCTCACGGATTCTGTCATCCTGGGATTTACAGGTTCCTCTTCATACATTTCTTCAAGCTGGCATCTTCTCGATTTCTTAAGTGTTGCTTCTTCATAAAAGGTCACGTCCTTGCTGATCTCAATATGGCGGTGACTAGGTATGTAGATTCTGAAGGCCTTGGATACCTCACAGTATCCCACAAATATTCCCTTCTTTCCTGAAGGGTTCTAGCTTGTTTCTTTTCTCTTTCGGTATACGAATAAACACTGGACAACCAAATATTTTGAGATGGCTTACC
>ML838211.1:44721-62466 GCA_009831015.1 Picea engelmannii | reverse complement strand
TAATGTAACTACAAAGTGTATTCTTATTATTATTTGATATATTATTCATTGGATCAATCCCCATTGTGGATTGATCATGTCGACTATTGTAAAAGGACCAAATCCCCTTTTGCGGATTGGTCATAATGTAATTGTAATAGGCATAAAGAGAAGTTGGCCCCAGAATATATCAAAGAGGCCCCGGAATATAATAAAGGTGGTTATAACCACCTAGAAGAAGAAGTCGTCCCTTCCAGTGAAAGGACACTCCCACACATGCCAGTCTTGTATAAATAAGGAGGCTAGTGCCTCACTTAGACACACACTCACTTGTTCATTGAGAGACAAGTTTCAGAGCTGCAGTTGGAGAAGAGAGAGAGAGAGAGGCGCATCTTTGGGAGAGGAAATTTTGTACTTTTTTGAGTTATCTCTTGGCATTGTATTGGCTATCTATAATAAGGAACTTTTGTTGGGTTTGATTCCCCTAGAGGGTTTCCCAGGATAAATGTTGTGTCTCTTGTGATTGTGTATTTCTCAGTGATCTTGTCTTATTTTGTTGTTATCTATTGAAATGAAAAGAACTATAATAATGGCTTAAACATTAACAGGTTTTTGGTCATATGTTGACAATTCTCTTTCCATAGTTTCAGCTTCATCAAATTTTAATGCCAGTGTGTTTCTATTAGAATGTTTTACAAACATTCTGATGGATGTTAAGGAAGTTGTATAATATTCAATTGCTAAAGATTGAGCAGGAGTTACCTTGTGGGGAAACTTAATCAATACATTTATAAATATTTGGTTAAAATCTTCCACTCTTTCCCTTTTGTCCATTCTGATGGATCCTAGCTCATTATGTAGAGATGTGGATGTTTTTCTTTCTCCAACCTTCCTCATAAAGAGCCTTTATAAACTATCGAATTCTGTAATTGATTTGGCAGGTAAGCTGAAATACCAAGTAGAGGCTTTCCCAGAAAAGATATAATGAAATAACCTACATACTACATCTTCATGTTATACTCCTAGAAGACGTACGGCCACAAATACATTATTTATATGATCTTCCAGGGATCCGGATTTGTCTGGATCAAATTTAGGTAGGACTCTATCGAATTTCCTTGGAATTTCATGAACTTCGCCAGCCAGATTTAGAGCTCCTTGGGTTCTCCATCATGGTATGACCACTCTATGGTTTATATTTTATCCCATTATCTGTTCTAAGGTGATTTCAGGTTGTTCACCTTCAAATTCTTCTTCTTTAGGTTCAGTGAGGAAATGCACAGCTCTACTTAAGGGTACTGGAACCTCATGTAATGCAGTTTCAATAAGATCGTCTACAGAGTCGATGTAAAAATTAGGATTTGTGTTAGGACGTTCTACATAGGTACCTTTTCTTCTAGGAAGTGCAAAATTTGTGGGTAATTTTCTAAGTAAATTTTGCGTAAACACGAGTGATTCTATGGGTTTCATGAAGTTATTCTCGAGGTATGTGAAACTAGGTTTCAGAATGTATTTCCAAACTCCTAGAAGCACTTCTGAAATTAGCCTTCGAGTCTTCGTAAATAATTTCTTGTTCAGACTCAATTCGAGGAAATAAAGTGGGTTGTGAGATGGGATTACTCGTTGAAGACTGATTTTGGTTATTTTTTAAGTCATGTATGTAATCCATAAAATATGTCCCTCCTTCTAGTGCCAATTCTATTGAGGGGTCCAAATTCTCCCGAAAACAGCAAGGGGTACTCCCCAGTATAAGGTCCCAACTAGATGTAGATTCAAACCTTTTACAATATCTACTACAAACAGATATTTAGAAAAAGAACAGAAAAGATACAATGGCAAATACAAACATTACACAGATATTTTTCCCTAGGAAACCCAAACCAGGAAAAAAAGCATATTATATATTCATTCATATGTGATACATTGTTTACAATACAATATACATATAGGAGCTAGCGACATCCAAAACCCTAACCCAATGACATGGATTAGTCTAAAACCCTAATTCCTTAACCATAAATAGAAAACCATCAGCAAAAACCATGTGCCAAAAAACCACCTAAATATGTGACATGTTTCCCGAGGCAGGTGACACGTTTCCTGAGGTAGGTGACATGTTTCCCGAGGCAGAAAAAAAATTTGGGGGGTGCTGCCCCCTAACCCCCCTGGACACTCGAATAAGACGCTCAGACACTACTACTCGTGCAAAGAATATAGCACATACCCAACATTAGACTATACATCGTTTGGTTTAGGAGCCCCATATGTAATTTGGTCATGTTGACATTATTGCTAACTTTGATTTTTTGTTACCAGTTAAGGTCTGGCGTACCGATGCAATGAAGAGATGTAGATGAAGACCCTGTATGTAAATACAAATAAACTATCACTAATATATGTTAACCTATCCTAGCTAGGAGCAAAGATAAAGTAACCGATGAGTTATAATGCAACCAAACCTTAAAACAACTTTAACACAGTTAATTGTATAAAAAGAGAAATATTGGAAGAAATAGCATATATAAGTATATAACCAGATTATTCCAAATTACATTAACATATACTGTAACAACTCACGAAACTTGAGGCATGGAAATATTCAAAGAAATACAAATACTGCAAAAATGTGATTAAGATTGCATAAGAATTAGTCTGCAGCGAACAAGTCATTCTTATAGTTCATAGAAACAACAAACATCCTCACTTGAAGTAGTTCAAATCTTTGATTAGTTTCTTCATAGTATTTCTTCTAAAAATATTGGCCATGAGGTCTTCTCAATATTCATTAACATTATATAAGTTCTTGAAACAATTATTGGTTTTATACAATACTTGAAAATCCAAAAGTATAAAAGCCCTTATTTTGAGAGTCTCTAGTCTCTTTTATACAAATAATAGTAACTCTTATTTGCCTTTTTGCCTCCCTCTTCATGAGGCAGTTACAAACTATTCACATTATCTTCTCTCATTAAAAGTGGCACAAAAGGATGAAACTTGAGGTGGCTAGGAAAAGACGAAAGAGAAAACAATGGTTTGTCCTTTTCTTATGGTCTTTTACTCTGGAGATAAGTCGTCCAAACTTCCAACTAGTTATACAGTGACTCAATCCTCTTGTAAGATAGTTTCTCTAGCATTTCTTCGATCATGGCCATGCTATCATCCAAGGAACTCATATCCTTCTCCAATTTTGTCATGTAATCTTGTATCATAGTATGAAGCTTTGTTGGCGGTATCAAATGTTGATCAATAAGATCGGTTGAGACGAAAGTTGATGTTTCAAATACTTGTCTCCTTCTACTTGTACTTTCCTCAACTGCATTCACTAATTCCTTCATGACTAAATTCTTCCCAAGTTTGTCTAACATTGGGAGTCGGCCATGTCTTATCAACTCTTGAGCAACTTTGTGAGTTCTAGAGAAAATTCCCATTGCTTTGGTCACTTCTTTGTCTTCTCTTTGCCCCACCTGCTGGCAATGATTTAGTGCATATAGATATTTCTTCCTTATTGATTTTGAGGGTCTATATAATTCTGGATGCACATCAAGATTTTCTACTATCCAAGTATCAATATATGATATACCTTCCCGGATAGTGTTGAATTGTGTCAGCTGCATCTATATCATGTTGTTTTGTTCAATCATTTTTCTAGCTACATTTTGTAAGAGATGCAGGTTAGCGTACATATCGATGATTGCACCTTCTAGTTCATTTCTCACTTTTCCCGCGCTAGTTTTAAAACTACGAAGACTTATCTCATCTGTCCTTACTTGTTGTAGCTTCTCTTCTAAATATTTGGTCTTCATTTCCTTCTCCTTGTTCGGTTGGCACAACCTTTGCATATTAACTACAATTACATCCATGAATGAAAATCCTACCCTAGTTGTTTCCATAGAGTTTTCCCTGATGTCTCAAGTAACGAGAACCTGGGTTACTACTGATAGAGGAGCTCCCTCTGCTTCTGGCAATTTTTTAACTATTTATTATACGATTCGGCCTATTTTTCTATTGTACGTGAAACTATGAATGTCCACTATCTCAGTTGACTGAAAAGGTTCCAAAGGACAGAGACCCAACACACTACTTGTTGTTTATGTTTCTGCACCTGTTGTGGATGTTCCAGGGATATCAAAGTCCATTGGGTGTGTGTTTCCTTCTCTATCCTCTGCTTCCTTCTTCTTCCTTTCTTCATCAACTTTAATTGTTGCTTCCTTTGCTACTAATTCTGGTGTTATTCTTGATGTTTTAGCTAACTCCTTTTCCTTTTCAACAACGTCTTTTTCTTCAGCTTCCACTTTTTCTCTTGCTTCACTTTATGCAATAGCTTTTGCCTTAGTAGCTTTCAGATTTTGATTCTTTTTAGAATCATTTTTCTTCTCAACACTTTCTCTGTGTCCCTCCTCTTTTTTTCGGTTGGTGCTTCTTCTTCTTCTTCTGCAGAACCTTAATGGGTCAAGAGGGATCTGGGGGAAGATCTCTCAGCTTCATCTCTTTCTGCATTTTTTTGGCCACCTCTCTTACAACTTCTTCATCTGCAATCATGCCTCTTGGTTGACCTCACCTATTAAAACTAAAATCATCATAGGTTATGGAATTATGATGTACTCCTTCTTCTTCCCAGAACTCAGTGGTGTATTCGTAAGGGAGTCGCATGCTATGAAGATGATCTTTGAAAATGTTCTTGGGATCGTGTCTTTTGAATCATTCCTCTCCAAAATGGTAGGAGATCAAGATGTCTACTTATGTCTAGGTATGTTTGGTGTTTTCAAAGAATTAGTTTCCAATTAAAAGAGGAAATGGAGTCCATATCGCTTTCTTCGATCTATACAACATTCCTTTGACCCCATGTATGATTATCTGATATGATACTTCATGATACTTCCTGGAGAACAAGTTTATCTGGGACGAACCTAGAATTGTTTTAGGCGATTTCATTGCACCATATATCCTGATATATGTACCATGCTCCATTAGATACCAATCCCAAATTTTCCTTATAACTAATATGGCCTTTTCATTCATACAGGGTGGAGAGGTGAAAAAAATGAATTCATACAATGGTGTGAGGAAGTGTTCACAGATCCTTTGGTAATTTGTTAGGTATTTGTGCTCCCAGATTACTTTGCAATAAATATGGATAGGTGCATCAACGGGAAATCAACTCCATCCCATGTTCGGGTATTTGTGAGCTATGCACATTATATCTAAAATATATGAAGCCATATGGAAACTGGGGAAGCTTCCCGTTTGTGCTCGTGTAATAGCTGAAATTGCGCTTTTAAGATTCTCAGAAAATATATCTGCCCAGTTGAATGAGGAACCTACATCTACACATAAATAAATTAATGGAAGATAAGACAAAGGAAATCATGTTGAATCTAGTTCCCCATACAACCTACACACCATGGCTACCATATACTAGTATGGTCTTCTTAGATTGGTAGTTGGATATCGACCTTTGACCTAATATTTGAATTTCTTATCTTATTTATACCAGGTGGGGAAAAAATCCTTCGGGGTGAGCTCCAACTCACTAAGGAGCTGACCATCTAACTTTTTGTTTCTGGCCCCTAGGTGATAAAATTTGGCTAGATCACCAGGCCTGAATGAAGCTATCGGCTCCTTTATTGCATTAAATATATACATTTTTTCTATGTCCATGTTCTTCAAAATCCATGATATATCATCTGCACTAGGAAATATTGTTGGATGTGTTGCTACCTTGAAGATTCCCAACTTTTTGATCTTCTTAAATGCTTGAAGTTAGCTTGGGTCCTCTGCTTCTGTAGAAAAGTTTGATTTCTTGAAAATGTGATAGACTTCCCCCCCCATTTCAAAATCTCTCCTTCTTTGTCTAAAATTGTTGATGTATCATTGTACATAGTCCTAACACTTTCTGCATCTTGTTTCTATTGAGAGTTTTCGAATGGTTCAACTCACGTTGGCTTCATTGCTGATTTATTTCATGGTGACATGTCTGAACCTACATACAATGATAAATTTGTGGCTCGTCATTAGAAATAAATCATATATAACTATTCAATACATGTTATTGTTTGAATATAGCAATCAATTGCCTACTAAGATTGTGAAAGACTTGGGCAATTCTTTGAGAACGACGAACAATTTTAAATGCAAGTCGAAGGAGTTAATAGTAACTCCTCTGAGCAGTTTGGAGGAGTTAATATTAACTCCTCCAAGAAGTTCAGAGGATTTAATATTAACTCCTCTGAGCAGCACTCGAAATAACCTTTATTAGTCTTGGAGAGTGTTCGGGTGTTTTACAAAGAACTCCTTCGATATGCTTCGAAGAGTTACTAAAAAAATTTCCTGGGAAAACATTTGTGAATACACAGCATGGCGGGGAACCATTTGTTTATCTTAAATTCAAATATTGTGGGTGTTAGGATTTATCTAGGTCGATATTCCACACCTTAGATGAAAAACTACAGTCGAACTCGAAGCTAGGTCATTGGGTATAGTCTATTACGAAGGGAAACCGTCAGTATTGAAGGGGTCAGTTCATTAATGAGGGAAAGATTCTGAACAACAATGGTGAAGCGGCGAATGGAAAGAATCCAAGGGAAAAGAGGTGGGTTAGGTTTGAAGTCTTGTAAAAGGAAATAGGGGGAAAATACCCTAACCCTAATGTTTAAGCAAATCGAAAAGAAAATGGGGGGATAGACTTACCTGTTGATCATGGCCATGTGTAGAGGGAAGGAATGGGATGGAACATGATGGATAATTTTCTCCAACAATGTTTAGCCAGCTCTACGGTGTCGAGTTAATAGAAAATGGTATAGTGAAAATAACCCCAACCTAGTTTCACTTATATAGCTTAAAGTTAATTAATTATCATGAAATGTGATAGGTGAGCTCAGAGGATTTCTTAACAACTTTGTGGAAATTTCTTTGTTTTATCGGAGCGATTGGCAATAACTCCTCCGAGTAGCTCAGAAGAGTTGAAGGGAACTCCTTCGAGAAGCTCGGAAGAGTTGAAGGGAACTCCTCTGAGCAGCTTGGAAGAGTTGAAGGGAATTCCTCTGAGAAGCTTGGAAGAATTGAAGGGAACTCCTCTGAGCAGCTCAGAAGAGTTGAAAAGAACTTCGTCGAAAATTTCTTAAGACTTCCACTTTGAATAATTTCTCAATTTTTTCAAGGGCATCACGAGTTACTAGGAGAATATTTTGTTTGGTCAAAGGGACTTATGAGAATTTTCTTTAGGTTTCAAAAATAAGGAGGCTCCATGTTAGGAAAGTATCTGAAAGGAGGTAAAATGGAGGGGTTATAGTGCTAGTCACAACATGTCTATATGAATGGTTGGTAATGTATTTTGGTTTATGTAATGCACCAGTGACATGTATGCATTTAATGAATGATGTATTGTGTCCCTTTCTAGATTCATTTTTTATAGTGTACTTAGATGATATGTTGGTTTATATCTATACCTGGAAAGAGCATATCTCACATCTCATGTAGGTGTCAGAGACTCTAACAAAGCATTAGCTATTGGCTAACCTTAATAAATGTGAGTTTTCTCAACAATCATTGGCGTATTTGGGGTATGTTATTGGTGGAGGGGAACTCAAGATAGATCACGTGAAGATAGAGACCAACCTCAAGTGGTCAGTTCTTACTAATGTCATTGAATTTAGTTTCTTTTTTGGGGTGGTGCAGTACCTACGAAAATTTATAGTGGCATTTTCAGCTATAGCTACACCATGTCATGCCATAATAGCCAGTGGTAAGAGTTTTGAATGGGGGAAGAATCAACAAAAATATTTTGATGAGTTGAAATGGAAGACTAGTTAAGCGCCAGTTCTTGCATTTTAATTTTCAAAATCCTTTCAAAGTGGACATAGATGCAAGTGGATATGATATGGGAGCGATATTCATGCAGGGAGGTAGGATGGTATGCTAACATTCTAAAATGTTTCATGGTGAAGTCATAAACTACCCTATGTATGATAAGGAAATATATGCCTTGGTTGAATTTTTAAGAAGTGGAATCACTATCAGATTGGAAAGAAAACCATTATCCACATTAATCATGGCCACTACAATATTTGTAGGAAAATATTTAGCAAACCAGAAACTACAAGTGGATGGGGATTTTGAAACAATTTCATCTAGTCATCAAATATAAGAAGGGTGGCACTAATAAGTTGGAAATCATTCTCTCAAGGCCAAGGACATCCAATATTACAAGGTTGGGAACTCTTATGCACATTAATAATTTTACCCATGATGCATACAAAGAGGCATACATAGAAGATGAAGACTTTAAATAGGTGTTCCATTAGCTATATGGCCAAATTCATGTAGAATAAGGTAACTGCAAGGTTATCTATCATCTCCATAATGGGTTGATCTACAAGCTAGACAAAATTTATGTTCCTAAAGGATAAACGTTTTAGCTTATCAGAGAGGTTCACACCTCTAAGGTTGGATGACATTTTGGTTTTGGCAAGATAATTTCCAACTTACAAAGGTATGTGCATTGGCCCAGAATGTAAGAATATGTAGCTTGGATTATTATAGGGTCCATACTTTGTTGTACCAAAAAGCCTAGTAATAGAAAGTGAGGTTTATACAATCCCTTACTTGTACCCACAAGACCCTAGAATAGAATCTCCATGGATTTTGTGAGTGGTTTTCCAAAAACCAAGAAGGGACATAACTATATATTTTTGGTAGTTGAGAGGTACAACAAGATGTGCATTCTTATGCCTTGTAAAAATACCATCAAAGGAAAATAAGCAGAAAACATGTTCTTTGAAAAGGTTTGGGTGCACTTTGGGATACCACGAAGCATCGTCTCATATAGGGATACCATATTTCTAAGTTCCTTTTGTACTACACTTTGGGAGAAGATGGACACCAAGTTGAAGAGATACAAATTTCCCTCCACAAACAAATGGGAAAACAAAAGTAGTCAATGAGACATTGGTTCATATTTTGAAGGGTTACAATCAAAAGAATCCAAAGACCTAGATGAACATTTTATTTATATTCAACACCATGTTGATGGATCTTAAATCCATTGACTCAACAGTACGAACCAAACCCGCCACCGAGGCCCAATTAGATTTTACAGCGTTTGAAGATGGAATGGTTCTCTAGATCTTGCAATCTGGTCAATTTATCGATGGGCTTTGTGTTTTCTTGTGAAGGCTCTTCCTTCAGTTAGGACTGTTCTCTTCTGTATTTTCTCCTGCGTGGGGCTGGTATGAGATATGAAATCCAGTATAAACCAACTTGACAACAAACAGGATTAAGTTTTAACTATTGGGGAAGAGATTGAGCTTGGGATAACCCACTGCTCAAACATGCAAACAATGATTCTATACCACAGGCCTAGTACTAATACATTAACCATGTGAGCATCCAATTACTGTCTAAGAAACTAATTATTAGAAAGAAATCACATATGTAACAGGATAATGGCAAGAAAAATAATTCATCTACCATAACCATTTATCACATGATAACACAACAATTTATCTTCATCATTAAAGCAAAGACCATCAAAACATTGCACCAGATAACTTGACAACATAATTAATTGCTCTTACTCATTATTGCATCATTCATGAAACAGGATAGGAAGTAGTTCTTCTCCAAGTCCAATCACATGCATTTAATGAAAATAGCTTGTCTTTGGTCCAGAAGGACTTCTCAATTCATAGTAGTCTCAAAATAATTCTTAACAACCAAAAAGGAAGAGTTCTTACAACAACCATTGACCTCTAACTAATTGGTCGGTGTCTTTATTTATAATATAAAGTTTAACTGAAATTAACGGTTAAGTGCAGTTTAAGTAAAGAAAAAAATCGTCATGTGTCGTTATCCTCTAATAGTTTCTTTAACAATCAACCTGAGATATTTCTTGGAAAGGGTGACTTCTCTCATATTCAAACCAGATGATAAACAGTTATTCACAAGTTTGGTCCCATGGAAATATGTGTTGTTCCATCAGAGCCACATATATTCCCCTGATGTCCACTGCATGCGCCTGGTACTTTACTAAACTAGAGTTCAACTACTGTAGCATGGTTCAAGCTCTGATCTGATGTTCTACAAATTGTTGCACTTTCCTTGGCCTTGCATCGGTTATCTTTGCGAGCTCTTAGGTCCATAGTGAGTCTTGTTCGGCATGCAACTTGACTACGTCGCTCAATTCAATAAATTTATCGAGGGTGCCGAACTTCGGGGAGCCCGATATCCTTCATTACTCTTTTGATTCTACTTCGATGTTTCTTTTGAGTTCTTCAAGGAGATCATAGAGCAAGCTTTGTTCGGTAATCGTGGAATCTTTCCTGCAATCAAGGTTGAGGTAGTTTAGTGATCAAGTAATATAATATAAGATACAAACAAATAGAATAGACCGATACGTACCTATGGAGCTCGTTAGTCTCGATCATTTAATACTTACGTGATCCCAGTTGCCCCTTTGAATGACCTGTGATGTATTTGTCCATGTCGTCTCTCCTCTTTAGTTTAAATGAGTTATGTTAGCACGCCATAGCATGGAAAATCGAGTATGACATATATGAGCATCGAAACCGTCACAGTAGTCGCTCAACCTTTGGGGCTGGAAAAAGACACCAGAGTCGAGCATGAATGCGTACACTCCCAAAAGGTCAGATACCATAATAAGGAAGTCGTTAAATTCCTCTAGAATATGTATCACCAAGTGTTTCAACTATCATTCGTCAATAACAGAAGCTGGTGAGTTTAAAGAGATTGGAATGATCGTACCGTATATTCCCTAAAACTTCGATCAGTGGCATTTTATGCGTTCCGGATTGCATCTGTCAAGTAGCTGTGACGTGTTAAATATTCAAGACATCCTATTGCAAGGTGTAAGTGTTCTTTTGGCACACTCTATTTCTCTTCTTCATTCCGCTATAAATTCTATGAGTTCTATGGGGAATTCTACGCATATGTTGAGTTTATACCTCTTTAACGCTGGTCTTGCTAGTTTATTCTGGTGAAACTTTGTGTAGCAGTCCTTTACCATCCGTATATGTCTAATCTACTATGTTGTTTCACTATGGGATCCCCTTTAAACAAGGTACGGGGTTTGTGAGGTAGTTGAAGTGCCAGGTCTGAGCCCCAGTGTGCCTGGGACTCTTTCTTATTGGCCTCTAGTGTCCCTCAAGCTTCAACAGGAGGTACCGACCTTTGCTCGAAAACAATGTCAGTGTCTCCAGCGGAGGTGGGAGTGGAGAGAATTACATATGAAATACATATGTTGAGGGTCGTGCCCTCTCAAGAGAAGACACCACGGAGAAGGGGAACGCATAGGAAAGATAAGGGAAAATGGGAAGAAAACCACCTCCCAGCTGAGTTGAGTGTACATCCAACCGCAGAGGGGTCTATGATGATCACTAACTTATCAGAGCCTATAGAGACTAACAGTAAAAGAAGTGGGAGACAAAAAGGGAAGGGCCAAGGCACTGGGTTCTCCCGTTAAGAATCCCATCTAGTAGTTAGAGCGGGCCCAACTTGCCATAGCCAAAATCTACCAAGAAAATAGAGAGTTGCGGAGCCATTTGGTGGCGAAGAACCAGGAGGTATCGACATTGCAGGGTCACAAAGGAAGCACAGTTTATCTCTAGATATGGCTTCAGGAAACACAAGATACAATTTTGCAGTTGCGCAAGGCACAGAGGATGACAGTGAAAGAGGAAAATAAAAAACTACAGGGTGCGAGGAGTAGTCTGGGAGAATTTCTGTGTTCAGGAGATACATAATGGGCGGGCTCTTGCTTTGTGTTCTCTGAAGTGACGCTTGATATTTTTCTCTTTTTGTTGTAAGTTTTTTTATATTCTCATTATGACCGGGCCAGTTATTCAAGACGTCGGTGGTGTATGTAACCCGAGCTTGGTGGGAGATTTAATTATATGAAAAAATTCGAAAGTGTTTTGAATGTATCATGTTCCCTTTTTGTATGTAAATTTATCATGTTTTCTTATCTAAGTTTTTATGCAAAATATGGGATTTTATAATTGTTATTATTCTGAGTTGCCTTGTAATTTTGTTGATATGTTCCCTTTAAAACTTTCGATGTCGATTGATGCTGACGTGGTATTATTAACTCGAGGTTATTAAAATATTTAAAACATAAAATTTAGTAGTCGGTTGGTGGGTAAGGATTTCACTTGGGGACTTCTCTCATGTTGAAAGCACTAAGAGAGCTAGATATTGTGGTTGTCGATGCTTGGATGGCATCAGGGATCGACATTAAAATGGAAAATTAATGTGTAGTTTTCTTCGTGGATTATAATTTTGTAAATCTCCGATGCCAAAATTGTATCGGGAGTCGGGGTTGGTGATGCCACTCCTCTCCTTGCGTGACGCTTACCTTTTGTCGAAGCCGAATGGATCGATCTTCGACGATATTCCTGTTGAAGATCATTCACAGAAAAGAGAGACTTTCGTCCACCGATGCCGATGAAGATCGACGCTCGGCTATTTTGAACTTATCAAGCGATTTTCGTCACCTTTAACCTTTACCAATGTCGATCTTCCTAAGCGTGTTGGGGAAATATTTAGATTGTCGATTCCTTAAGTAGTTGTTAAGTCCCATTTGAAGTTAAGATGATTCTTTGTTGTATGTTCAAGAAGACTTTAAGCAATTCAAACATGAAACATAAAAGATAAGCGCATGCATCAATTTCATATTGAAGTGAAAAAAGACAGTGCAAAGGATCAAGTGGTACCCAAAAAGTAGAAATGGACATAGAATTATTAGGGTGTGTTGAGTGCTCTAGAAATGGTGATTCACTAGGTGAAACTAGAATCTTTGTTCCTCCTCCAAGGCTCGGTTGATATAGAAGTTGATGGAGAATCTTAGCAGGTCTTAAATTGGAACCTCTTAACCTTTGCATTTGATATCCTTTGGTTGATGCTTTCAGGTCTTCCTGTGGGGTTTTAACCCCTTTCCTCCTTCATTTCCTTTGACCCTAACTCATGCCCCCTTTTTACAAAAGTTTAGCAAAGTATTCACCGACATGAAGACTTTAATTACCTCTACTCACCTGCTTCGATATCGCTCCGCTTCCAGCGAGCATCCATAGACCCAACGCAGTCACCCCGACATCATAGACCTTGCTCTGATGCCAGTGAGCATTCATAGCCCCGGTGGAGATGTCTGCGTACCCTCTCCTGTTGTTCACTCTTTTGATAATATCAATTTTATTTCAGCATGATGCACTGAGTGAGTGGGAGAGGAGGATGTATGTTTATTTGCAAGGTGAGAGGGTTAAAGTGGATTCTTTGCTAGCTCCGTCCTTTGGGTTCATGTAGTCCTTTCCAGCTATCCTTCTTTCCCTTGAGGTCTTAAAGAACCACAAAGTAGAAATTTCTGACATTTCTCAGAAGTTGTTCATTTGCTCAGGTTGGATAGAGGATTCCTCAAAGTAACCACAATTTTTCCAGTGCTTCTGGTGTTTGTAAGTGAGCGATGAGTTAGAAACAAGGTTTGCTACGTTGCAGGATATTAAGGCCAACCATTGTTTTTTCGAACATACCTTCAAAAGAATAGAAAACCAGAAAGAAAAGAAACAACAAAAGAAGTATTTCGCAATCGTGAAGATACTCAACAAAGAACATAAAACACACATATTTATTGTTTTATTCTTTTTTTATTTATTTATTGGAAATATTGTATTAGGGCTTGGCCATTTACTGGGAGGGCATCAAGTTCCCCCTTCAGATTCTACAACTGATAAGTTCCTGCCCCGATCTTCTCAGCCACCTGGAAAAGTCCAAGCCATAGATTCTGAAACTTAGAATGTTTCTCTTTTGGTTCATTTTCTCTGTCTCACTTCAGGACTAAGTCTCCTACTTCAAAGTTCTTTTCTTTAGCCTTATGCTTATCGAACTATGTTTTCACTATTTGTTGGTGAGATAGGAATTTTGACTTAGCCTATTCTCTCTCTTATTCCAGCATGAGCAGAGTGTTAGTTCTTTGTTGCATGGCCGATGAAGGTACTTCGTTGGAATCTTGGGCTAGTTGAAGAGACAGAAGATAGAGCCCATTTGGGAGGATGACTTATTTCACGTAGACCTAAAATTATGGGGAATTTCCTATAGCTTCTTTGGGTGTGACCCTATCGTCCCATAGAGAATTATGGAGTAGATTATGCCAATTTCTTTGGTTATCTGCAACTGTCTTCTTTAATATTCTTACCAGGTTTTTATTAGTTGATTATTCCACATCGTTTCCCTGGGGATAATAATTTGCAAAGTACTTAATTATGATTCCTTTATCTAGAGAAAACTTCGTCAATAGGATGGAAGAAAAGTAAGTTGCATTATCAAAGACCATAATAGAAGGGACACCAAACCTCGTGATCAGTTGTTGTTCTATGAATTGTATTAATACCTTCTCGTTTACCTGAGTCAAAGGAATGGCCTCTGCCCATTTCATGAAATAGTCGGTGGCGGTAAGAATGTATTTGTGCAGTTTTGAAGAGCTAGGTGTAATTTCTCCTATGATATCCCACCCCCATTTCTCAAAAGGCCTAGATACAGTCATAGGTTGGAGTGGGACTGCTTCTCTCTTCTCCTTTCCAACACTTATTTGACAAGTCTTATAGTTTCTAATGTAAGTATGAGCATCTTTGAACAAGGTGGGCCAATAATAGTCGGCTCTCAAAATCTTGTGAGCGGTGGTGTTTCCTATGAAATGTCCCCCAGTGGGGCCATCATGGAGTTTCCTCGACACTTTGTTTGTGTCTTCTCATTCGAGACATCTTAATAGTACCCCATCATAATTGATCCGGAAGAGCACCGAATTTATAAGGTGATATTGTGCAGATTTTAATCTGAGGGCTCTCCGTTCCCTAGGGTTGAGGTTTTTGGAAGTCTCGTGATGTAGAAGATAAGTTAAATCCTTATACCAAAAGCCTTGTCCTAGGGAGATGTATGTTACTTCACCACACCATAGTGTCATTTCGTTCTCCCATCCGAAATATTCATTTACTTGATCTTGGGCTTTGGCTGCAAGCTTGCATAAACCTTGTCCTTTTACTAGTTTGTCAGGTTTTATATCTAGATCAAATTCTCGGACTACTGCCATCCAGTTCCCTCTTCTTTCCCCCATTTCTTTTTAGGTAAACAAGGATCGTACTGCAGGGTGAGGCACAATTAGTTTAGCATGATTCTTGAGGATGTAAGACCTGAAATTCTTTACTTCCTTATAAACCGCATAGGCTTGTTTGTCTATAGAAGGATAATTGAGCTCATATGATTGAAGATTAGTACTCATAAATGACACTGGGGCTTCATTGTTGTCATCATCCTTTTGAGTCAAAACCGCAGCTAATGATTGGTCGGAGGCGAAAGTATAAAGGGAAAAGTCTCTATTGAAATCGGGGCTTCGCAACACCGGGGCTCGGGATATAGTAGCTTTGATATTGTTGAAGGCGTCTTTTCACTCATCATCCCACTTAAATTCTGCATCCTTGCGAATCATCTTTTGTAAGGGTTTGATGATTTCTATGAAGTTGGGAGTGAACTTCCTCACAAAATTGATTTTCCCGAAAAAGGACTGCATAGCTTTCTTGTTATGGGGTAATGGAAGTTGAGCTATGTCCTTAATCATTTCCGGGTCTAAGCGAATCCCTGCTTGAGATATAATGTGACCTAACAACTTACCTTCCTTGACATCGAAGATAGTTTTCTTAGGGTTTAAGGATATACCGTATTTCCTACACCTCTCGAAAATCTGAGTTAAGTGTTGGATGTGCTCTTCTCTATTCTTCGAATACATTGTTACGTCATATAGATACACTACCACATATTTATTTATTAGTCCCAGAAAGCTATGTCCATGTCCCTTTGGAAGGTCACTCCTACATTAATTAACCCAAAAGGCATGCGTTTATAAGCGAAGGTTCCCCATTTGGTTTGGAAGGTGGATTTTAAACGATCTTCCTCTGAAACCAAGACTTGGTTGTAACCTGAGAAACCGTCGAGTAGAGAGAATATCCCTAATCTAGACAAGGTCTGCAAG
Organism: Picea engelmannii; assembly: GCA_009831015.1. Classification (NCBI taxonomy): domain Eukaryota; kingdom Viridiplantae; phylum Streptophyta; class Pinopsida; order Pinales; family Pinaceae; genus Picea; species Picea engelmannii. The sequence continues at coordinate 46,463 of ML838211.1, read as the reverse complement.
AGTTGTTCCATTGGTGGGACTGGGTAATTGTCTTTCTCTGAAGCTCTGTTGAGGTTCCTAAAATCTACGCATAGGCAGATATCTCCGAAATTTTTCCTCACCAGAAAAAGATTCGCTACCCAGGCGGAATGCCTAACCTGAAAAATGATCTTGGAATCTAAATTTTTCTTTAATTCCTGATACATGAGAGGTTTTAGGGATGGGTGATACTTTCGAAGAGTCTATTGGAAAGGTTTCACTTCAGGTTTTAATGGGATGGTGTGTTGAATGATGTGGGTATCATACATTTTCAAATCCCTATATAGGACCATGCAAAGACATCCTAGTATTGTCTGAATAATTTGAGGTAAGCCTTCCTCTCTTCCTTAGATATAGTCTTGTCGAGATTCACATTCTTTGGGTTTTCTGGGGTCCCAAAATTTATAGTTTCATGTAGGGGACAAGAGCTACCAGTATTTGCATTTTTAGGTCCCTTAAATCGCTCTTTCAGATCAAACATATTTCTAGATTAGCTATCCCTTTCGGGTTTGTGTGAGCCCTTCATTTATTCATAGGTTGTCCTGTCCAAGGATCAGTTTCTGTGGATTTCTATTAGAATTATTCATCGTCAATAGCGAGATCTTTGAAATTGTCTTAGTTGGTTAAGAAGTTTATAATCTCTTCATCTCCTTCACAGAATTTCCAATTGTAAATGTCATTAGGTACCGACGGTTTGTAGAGAATCTCCACAGTGAATCGGGAGGCTTCATAATCCTCTAGAGGCAACAGCCTGGAAGCGGATGTGGCCAAGGAGTCAGTAAGAATATTTTTTTCCCTGGGGATCACAGTGATATTGAAAGCTTCAAAGTGATATATTAACCTATGCACCTTCTACCGATAGTTCTTCAGGTGAAGAGAATTGCAATGTATAGTATTTCTTACTTGTCTAACAACAATTTCAGGGTCTCCGAAAACTTTCAATTCTTTGACATCCAAATCTATGGATTTCTTTAATCCTTGTACTAGAGCTTCATATTTGGCAGTGTTGATGGTACATTTGAACTCGAGCCTACAGGACAATAAATGACGTTTACATTTAGGATCAATGAGGATGAACCCTACTCCTGACTCTTCTTGTGATTTAAACCCATCAAAATAGAGGGTCCAAATTTGTGAATGACAATCACTCCTTTCCTTTTCCTTATTAGTTTCTTTCTCTTCAATCTTTTGTTCTTAAACTCTAGCTCAGGGTTTTGACAGAAGAGGGTGTCTCCTATCAGAAACGTGGATTTCTCTTGAAAACCCATTTCAGAGATTTGGGTAAGAGGAACATCAGACAAGGTAGGAGAAAAGTTTCTGAAGTAGGAGTCGCAGGAATAATTGCCCAGTATGGGGAAATCTGTGGATGAGGATTCATTCAGGGTTTCTAGATCAATGACCGTAATTTTCAGATATCTCTCCTTATCGATTCTAATCATGTTCTTGTATCCCTTCAGTGGTAGCCATAGGTGTGCCCAGTCCATACTGAAGTATCTATTTATCTTTTCAAACCAATCTCGACTTAGTAATAACCCATATGCCTCTGGGATATCTACTACAATAATTTCAATCACTTGCACAAATGTGGGGTGTGTTGATATTATGATCATCACATCTTTGAGTTCTCCTATGACCTTGACCTAGGTTTTGTCTAGTTGTATGACATGTTTATCACTTTTGAGAGGAGCGACATTTAATTTTTTTCAAATAGACAAGGGCATGAC
>ML838211.1:27739-44621 GCA_009831015.1 Picea engelmannii | reverse complement strand
AGAGGTTCACACCTCTAAGGTTGGATGACATTTTGGTTTTGGCAAGATAATTTCCAACTTACAAAGGTATGTGCATTGGCCCAGAATGTAAGAATATGTAGCTTGGATTATTATAGGGTCCATACTTTGTTGTACCAAAAAGCCTAGTAATAGAAAGTGAGGTTTATACAATCCCTTACTTGTACCCACAAGACCCTAGAATAGAATCTCCATGGATTTTGTGAGTGGTTTTCCAAAAACCAAGAAGGGACATAACTATATATTTTTGGTAGTTGAGAGGTACAACAAGATGTGCATTCTTATGCCTTGTAAAAATACCATCAAAGGAAAATAAGCAGAAAACATGTTCTTTGAAAAGGTTTGGGTGCACTTTGGGATACCACGAAGCATCGTCTCATATAGGGATACCATATTTCTAAGTTCCTTTTGTACTACACTTTGGGAGAAGATGGACACCAAGTTGAAGAGATACAAATTTCCCTCCACAAACAAATGGGAAAACAAAAGTAGTCAATGAGACATTGGTTCATATTTTGAAGGGTTACAATCAAAAGAATCCAAAGACCTAGATGAACATTTTATTTATATTCAACACCATGTTGATGGATCTTAAATCCATTGACTCAACAGTACGAACCAAACCCGCCACCGAGGCCCAATTAGATTTTACAGCGTTTGAAGATGGAATGGTTCTCTAGATCTTGCAATCTGGTCAATTTATCGATGGGCTTTGTGTTTTCTTGTGAAGGCTCTTCCTTCAGTTAGGACTGTTCTCTTCTGTATTTTCTCCTGCGTGGGGCTGGTATGAGATATGAAATCCAGTATAAACCAACTTGACAACAAACAGGATTAAGTTTTAACTATTGGGGAAGAGATTGAGCTTGGGATAACCCACTGCTCAAACATGCAAACAATGATTCTATACCACAGGCCTAGTACTAATACATTAACCATGTGAGCATCCAATTACTGTCTAAGAAACTAATTATTAGAAAGAAATCACATATGTAACAGGATAATGGCAAGAAAAATAATTCATCTACCATAACCATTTATCACATGATAACACAACAATTTATCTTCATCATTAAAGCAAAGACCATCAAAACATTGCACCAGATAACTTGACAACATAATTAATTGCTCTTACTCATTATTGCATCATTCATGAAACAGGATAGGAAGTAGTTCTTCTCCAAGTCCAATCACATGCATTTAATGAAAATAGCTTGTCTTTGGTCCAGAAGGACTTCTCAATTCATAGTAGTCTCAAAATAATTCTTAACAACCAAAAAGGAAGAGTTCTTACAACAACCATTGACCTCTAACTAATTGGTCGGTGTCTTTATTTATAATATAAAGTTTAACTGAAATTAACGGTTAAGTGCAGTTTAAGTAAAGAAAAAAATCGTCATGTGTCGTTATCCTCTAATAGTTTCTTTAACAATCAACCTGAGATATTTCTTGGAAAGGGTGACTTCTCTCATATTCAAACCAGATGATAAACAGTTATTCACAAGTTTGGTCCCATGGAAATATGTGTTGTTCCATCAGAGCCACATATATTCCCCTGATGTCCACTGCATGCGCCTGGTACTTTACTAAACTAGAGTTCAACTACTGTAGCATGGTTCAAGCTCTGATCTGATGTTCTACAAATTGTTGCACTTTCCTTGGCCTTGCATCGGTTATCTTTGCGAGCTCTTAGGTCCATAGTGAGTCTTGTTCGGCATGCAACTTGACTACGTCGCTCAATTCAATAAATTTATCGAGGGTGCCGAACTTCGGGGAGCCCGATATCCTTCATTACTCTTTTGATTCTACTTCGATGTTTCTTTTGAGTTCTTCAAGGAGATCATAGAGCAAGCTTTGTTCGGTAATCGTGGAATCTTTCCTGCAATCAAGGTTGAGGTAGTTTAGTGATCAAGTAATATAATATAAGATACAAACAAATAGAATAGACCGATACGTACCTATGGAGCTCGTTAGTCTCGATCATTTAATACTTACGTGATCCCAGTTGCCCCTTTGAATGACCTGTGATGTATTTGTCCATGTCGTCTCTCCTCTTTAGTTTAAATGAGTTATGTTAGCACGCCATAGCATGGAAAATCGAGTATGACATATATGAGCATCGAAACCGTCACAGTAGTCGCTCAACCTTTGGGGCTGGAAAAAGACACCAGAGTCGAGCATGAATGCGTACACTCCCAAAAGGTCAGATACCATAATAAGGAAGTCGTTAAATTCCTCTAGAATATGTATCACCAAGTGTTTCAACTATCATTCGTCAATAACAGAAGCTGGTGAGTTTAAAGAGATTGGAATGATCGTACCGTATATTCCCTAAAACTTCGATCAGTGGCATTTTATGCGTTCCGGATTGCATCTGTCAAGTAGCTGTGACGTGTTAAATATTCAAGACATCCTATTGCAAGGTGTAAGTGTTCTTTTGGCACACTCTATTTCTCTTCTTCATTCCGCTATAAATTCTATGAGTTCTATGGGGAATTCTACGCATATGTTGAGTTTATACCTCTTTAACGCTGGTCTTGCTAGTTTATTCTGGTGAAACTTTGTGTAGCAGTCCTTTACCATCCGTATATGTCTAATCTACTATGTTGTTTCACTATGGGATCCCCTTTAAACAAGGTACGGGGTTTGTGAGGTAGTTGAAGTGCCAGGTCTGAGCCCCAGTGTGCCTGGGACTCTTTCTTATTGGCCTCTAGTGTCCCTCAAGCTTCAACAGGAGGTACCGACCTTTGCTCGAAAACAATGTCAGTGTCTCCAGCGGAGGTGGGAGTGGAGAGAATTACATATGAAATACATATGTTGAGGGTCGTGCCCTCTCAAGAGAAGACACCACGGAGAAGGGGAACGCATAGGAAAGATAAGGGAAAATGGGAAGAAAACCACCTCCCAGCTGAGTTGAGTGTACATCCAACCGCAGAGGGGTCTATGATGATCACTAACTTATCAGAGCCTATAGAGACTAACAGTAAAAGAAGTGGGAGACAAAAAGGGAAGGGCCAAGGCACTGGGTTCTCCCGTTAAGAATCCCATCTAGTAGTTAGAGCGGGCCCAACTTGCCATAGCCAAAATCTACCAAGAAAATAGAGAGTTGCGGAGCCATTTGGTGGCGAAGAACCAGGAGGTATCGACATTGCAGGGTCACAAAGGAAGCACAGTTTATCTCTAGATATGGCTTCAGGAAACACAAGATACAATTTTGCAGTTGCGCAAGGCACAGAGGATGACAGTGAAAGAGGAAAATAAAAAACTACAGGGTGCGAGGAGTAGTCTGGGAGAATTTCTGTGTTCAGGAGATACATAATGGGCGGGCTCTTGCTTTGTGTTCTCTGAAGTGACGCTTGATATTTTTCTCTTTTTGTTGTAAGTTTTTTTATATTCTCATTATGACCGGGCCAGTTATTCAAGACGTCGGTGGTGTATGTAACCCGAGCTTGGTGGGAGATTTAATTATATGAAAAAATTCGAAAGTGTTTTGAATGTATCATGTTCCCTTTTTGTATGTAAATTTATCATGTTTTCTTATCTAAGTTTTTATGCAAAATATGGGATTTTATAATTGTTATTATTCTGAGTTGCCTTGTAATTTTGTTGATATGTTCCCTTTAAAACTTTCGATGTCGATTGATGCTGACGTGGTATTATTAACTCGAGGTTATTAAAATATTTAAAACATAAAATTTAGTAGTCGGTTGGTGGGTAAGGATTTCACTTGGGGACTTCTCTCATGTTGAAAGCACTAAGAGAGCTAGATATTGTGGTTGTCGATGCTTGGATGGCATCAGGGATCGACATTAAAATGGAAAATTAATGTGTAGTTTTCTTCGTGGATTATAATTTTGTAAATCTCCGATGCCAAAATTGTATCGGGAGTCGGGGTTGGTGATGCCACTCCTCTCCTTGCGTGACGCTTACCTTTTGTCGAAGCCGAATGGATCGATCTTCGACGATATTCCTGTTGAAGATCATTCACAGAAAAGAGAGACTTTCGTCCACCGATGCCGATGAAGATCGACGCTCGGCTATTTTGAACTTATCAAGCGATTTTCGTCACCTTTAACCTTTACCAATGTCGATCTTCCTAAGCGTGTTGGGGAAATATTTAGATTGTCGATTCCTTAAGTAGTTGTTAAGTCCCATTTGAAGTTAAGATGATTCTTTGTTGTATGTTCAAGAAGACTTTAAGCAATTCAAACATGAAACATAAAAGATAAGCGCATGCATCAATTTCATATTGAAGTGAAAAAAGACAGTGCAAAGGATCAAGTGGTACCCAAAAAGTAGAAATGGACATAGAATTATTAGGGTGTGTTGAGTGCTCTAGAAATGGTGATTCACTAGGTGAAACTAGAATCTTTGTTCCTCCTCCAAGGCTCGGTTGATATAGAAGTTGATGGAGAATCTTAGCAGGTCTTAAATTGGAACCTCTTAACCTTTGCATTTGATATCCTTTGGTTGATGCTTTCAGGTCTTCCTGTGGGGTTTTAACCCCTTTCCTCCTTCATTTCCTTTGACCCTAACTCATGCCCCCTTTTTACAAAAGTTTAGCAAAGTATTCACCGACATGAAGACTTTAATTACCTCTACTCACCTGCTTCGATATCGCTCCGCTTCCAGCGAGCATCCATAGACCCAACGCAGTCACCCCGACATCATAGACCTTGCTCTGATGCCAGTGAGCATTCATAGCCCCGGTGGAGATGTCTGCGTACCCTCTCCTGTTGTTCACTCTTTTGATAATATCAATTTTATTTCAGCATGATGCACTGAGTGAGTGGGAGAGGAGGATGTATGTTTATTTGCAAGGTGAGAGGGTTAAAGTGGATTCTTTGCTAGCTCCGTCCTTTGGGTTCATGTAGTCCTTTCCAGCTATCCTTCTTTCCCTTGAGGTCTTAAAGAACCACAAAGTAGAAATTTCTGACATTTCTCAGAAGTTGTTCATTTGCTCAGGTTGGATAGAGGATTCCTCAAAGTAACCACAATTTTTCCAGTGCTTCTGGTGTTTGTAAGTGAGCGATGAGTTAGAAACAAGGTTTGCTACGTTGCAGGATATTAAGGCCAACCATTGTTTTTTCGAACATACCTTCAAAAGAATAGAAAACCAGAAAGAAAAGAAACAACAAAAGAAGTATTTCGCAATCGTGAAGATACTCAACAAAGAACATAAAACACACATATTTATTGTTTTATTCTTTTTTTATTTATTTATTGGAAATATTGTATTAGGGCTTGGCCATTTACTGGGAGGGCATCAAGTTCCCCCTTCAGATTCTACAACTGATAAGTTCCTGCCCCGATCTTCTCAGCCACCTGGAAAAGTCCAAGCCATAGATTCTGAAACTTAGAATGTTTCTCTTTTGGTTCATTTTCTCTGTCTCACTTCAGGACTAAGTCTCCTACTTCAAAGTTCTTTTCTTTAGCCTTATGCTTATCGAACTATGTTTTCACTATTTGTTGGTGAGATAGGAATTTTGACTTAGCCTATTCTCTCTCTTATTCCAGCATGAGCAGAGTGTTAGTTCTTTGTTGCATGGCCGATGAAGGTACTTCGTTGGAATCTTGGGCTAGTTGAAGAGACAGAAGATAGAGCCCATTTGGGAGGATGACTTATTTCACGTAGACCTAAAATTATGGGGAATTTCCTATAGCTTCTTTGGGTGTGACCCTATCGTCCCATAGAGAATTATGGAGTAGATTATGCCAATTTCTTTGGTTATCTGCAACTGTCTTCTTTAATATTCTTACCAGGTTTTTATTAGTTGATTATTCCACATCGTTTCCCTGGGGATAATAATTTGCAAAGTACTTAATTATGATTCCTTTATCTAGAGAAAACTTCGTCAATAGGATGGAAGAAAAGTAAGTTGCATTATCAAAGACCATAATAGAAGGGACACCAAACCTCGTGATCAGTTGTTGTTCTATGAATTGTATTAATACCTTCTCGTTTACCTGAGTCAAAGGAATGGCCTCTGCCCATTTCATGAAATAGTCGGTGGCGGTAAGAATGTATTTGTGCAGTTTTGAAGAGCTAGGTGTAATTTCTCCTATGATATCCCACCCCCATTTCTCAAAAGGCCTAGATACAGTCATAGGTTGGAGTGGGACTGCTTCTCTCTTCTCCTTTCCAACACTTATTTGACAAGTCTTATAGTTTCTAATGTAAGTATGAGCATCTTTGAACAAGGTGGGCCAATAATAGTCGGCTCTCAAAATCTTGTGAGCGGTGGTGTTTCCTATGAAATGTCCCCCAGTGGGGCCATCATGGAGTTTCCTCGACACTTTGTTTGTGTCTTCTCATTCGAGACATCTTAATAGTACCCCATCATAATTGATCCGGAAGAGCACCGAATTTATAAGGTGATATTGTGCAGATTTTAATCTGAGGGCTCTCCGTTCCCTAGGGTTGAGGTTTTTGGAAGTCTCGTGATGTAGAAGATAAGTTAAATCCTTATACCAAAAGCCTTGTCCTAGGGAGATGTATGTTACTTCACCACACCATAGTGTCATTTCGTTCTCCCATCCGAAATATTCATTTACTTGATCTTGGGCTTTGGCTGCAAGCTTGCATAAACCTTGTCCTTTTACTAGTTTGTCAGGTTTTATATCTAGATCAAATTCTCGGACTACTGCCATCCAGTTCCCTCTTCTTTCCCCCATTTCTTTTTAGGTAAACAAGGATCGTACTGCAGGGTGAGGCACAATTAGTTTAGCATGATTCTTGAGGATGTAAGACCTGAAATTCTTTACTTCCTTATAAACCGCATAGGCTTGTTTGTCTATAGAAGGATAATTGAGCTCATATGATTGAAGATTAGTACTCATAAATGACACTGGGGCTTCATTGTTGTCATCATCCTTTTGAGTCAAAACCGCAGCTAATGATTGGTCGGAGGCGAAAGTATAAAGGGAAAAGTCTCTATTGAAATCGGGGCTTCGCAACACCGGGGCTCGGGATATAGTAGCTTTGATATTGTTGAAGGCGTCTTTTCACTCATCATCCCACTTAAATTCTGCATCCTTGCGAATCATCTTTTGTAAGGGTTTGATGATTTCTATGAAGTTGGGAGTGAACTTCCTCACAAAATTGATTTTCCCGAAAAAGGACTGCATAGCTTTCTTGTTATGGGGTAATGGAAGTTGAGCTATGTCCTTAATCATTTCCGGGTCTAAGCGAATCCCTGCTTGAGATATAATGTGACCTAACAACTTACCTTCCTTGACATCGAAGATAGTTTTCTTAGGGTTTAAGGATATACCGTATTTCCTACACCTCTCGAAAATCTGAGTTAAGTGTTGGATGTGCTCTTCTCTATTCTTCGAATACATTGTTACGTCATATAGATACACTACCACATATTTATTTATTAGTCCCAGAAAGCTATGTCCATGTCCCTTTGGAAGGTCACTCCTACATTAATTAACCCAAAAGGCATGCGTTTATAAGCGAAGGTTCCCCATTTGGTTTGGAAGGTGGATTTTAAACGATCTTCCTCTGAAACCAAGACTTGGTTGTAACCTGAGAAACCGTCGAGTAGAGAGAATATCCCTAATCTAGACAAGGTCTGCAAGAGTTGTTCCATTGGTGGGACTGGGTAATTGTCTTTCTCTGAAGCTCTGTTGAGGTTCCTAAAATCTACGCATAGGCAGATATCTCCGAAATTTTTCCTCACCAGAAAAAGATTCGCTACCCAGGCGGAATGCCTAACCTGAAAAATGATCTTGGAATCTAAATTTTTCTTTAATTCCTGATACATGAGAGGTTTTAGGGATGGGTGATACTTTCGAAGAGTCTATTGGAAAGGTTTCACTTCAGGTTTTAATGGGATGGTGTGTTGAATGATGTGGGTATCATACATTTTCAAATCCCTATATAGGACCATGCAAAGACATCCTAGTATTGTCTGAATAATTTGAGGTAAGCCTTCCTCTCTTCCTTAGATATAGTCTTGTCGAGATTCACATTCTTTGGGTTTTCTGGGGTCCCAAAATTTATAGTTTCATGTAGGGGACAAGAGCTACCAGTATTTGCATTTTTAGGTCCCTTAAATCGCTCTTTCAGATCAAACATATTTCTAGATTAGCTATCCCTTTCGGGTTTGTGTGAGCCCTTCATTTATTCATAGGTTGTCCTGTCCAAGGATCAGTTTCTGTGGATTTCTATTAGAATTATTCATCGTCAATAGCGAGATCTTTGAAATTGTCTTAGTTGGTTAAGAAGTTTATAATCTCTTCATCTCCTTCACAGAATTTCCAATTGTAAATGTCATTAGGTACCGACGGTTTGTAGAGAATCTCCACAGTGAATCGGGAGGCTTCATAATCCTCTAGAGGCAACAGCCTGGAAGCGGATGTGGCCAAGGAGTCAGTAAGAATATTTTTTTCCCTGGGGATCACAGTGATATTGAAAGCTTCAAAGTGATATATTAACCTATGCACCTTCTACCGATAGTTCTTCAGGTGAAGAGAATTGCAATGTATAGTATTTCTTACTTGTCTAACAACAATTTCAGGGTCTCCGAAAACTTTCAATTCTTTGACATCCAAATCTATGGATTTCTTTAATCCTTGTACTAGAGCTTCATATTTGGCAGTGTTGATGGTACATTTGAACTCGAGCCTACAGGACAATAAATGACGTTTACATTTAGGATCAATGAGGATGAACCCTACTCCTGACTCTTCTTGTGATTTAAACCCATCAAAATAGAGGGTCCAAATTTGTGAATGACAATCACTCCTTTCCTTTTCCTTATTAGTTTCTTTCTCTTCAATCTTTTGTTCTTAAACTCTAGCTCAGGGTTTTGACAGAAGAGGGTGTCTCCTATCAGAAACGTGGATTTCTCTTGAAAACCCATTTCAGAGATTTGGGTAAGAGGAACATCAGACAAGGTAGGAGAAAAGTTTCTGAAGTAGGAGTCGCAGGAATAATTGCCCAGTATGGGGAAATCTGTGGATGAGGATTCATTCAGGGTTTCTAGATCAATGACCGTAATTTTCAGATATCTCTCCTTATCGATTCTAATCATGTTCTTGTATCCCTTCAGTGGTAGCCATAGGTGTGCCCAGTCCATACTGAAGTATCTATTTATCTTTTCAAACCAATCTCGACTTAGTAATAACCCATATGCCTCTGGGATATCTACTACAATAATTTCAATCACTTGCACAAATGTGGGGTGTGTTGATATTATGATCATCACATCTTTGAGTTCTCCTATGACCTTGACCTAGGTTTTGTCTAGTTGTATGACATGTTTATCACTTTTGAGAGGAGCGACATTTAATTTTTTTCAAATAGACAAGGGCATGACGTTGGAGGATGCTCCGGAATCTACCAAACAGTTGTGAAGGTTTCTATTGAAGACTTCAAACATTAAGAGGAACGGTGGGACAAAAGGTTTTTCCTTTCTATCTCCCGAATAGGTGTTCACAGTTGGTTTACCCACCAGATCTATTGGAGACAGATTTCTTTCTAGACCATTACCCGTCGTCGGGTTTCCCATAGGGTTCAAATCCTGTAACAAAAAATCCTTCTGTTGAGGGATCTTGCATATGTCCATAACTGAAATATTAGCCTTTAGCTTCTTCAAATCTTCGACCACGTTGTAATCTAGTTTGGGTTATTCCTGGGTATGAATTCTTATAGGTTTTTTATTGGGAGCGAAAGATGTTTTTGGGAAATCGGGAGTTAACCTACTTTTCAAGGCCTGGGTGGCGTCGTCATCTTTCGAGCTAGGCGGACTTTTATTACGTGTCTATATCACCAAAACTTTCGCGAGTTGTTCTTGAGACTCAAACAAGTCATCAGAAGGCATGATCATGTCAGGATCCCATATCAGCATGGTTGTATCTCATGGTGGGTCAATCTCTTCCTGATCAGCAATATTCATAACCGAACTGCTTGGTTGTTCGGTCAAGGAGACTTCGTCTAGAAACTGATTTGCCATCAAATTCATGGTATGTATCCATTGAGGGAAATCTCTTTTGGAGTTTTTTTCCTAATGATAAGTACAGAAAGAATCAAATGCAACATTCCCTAGATCAACATTTAAGTTGGTTGGGGGAGGTTCAATTGCTTTGAAAGGTGGGTTTCTTTTAAAGAAAGGCTTATAGGGCCTTTGGCCTTGGTTTCCCTCTACTGCATTTCTCTTCATGTCTATGATCTCATTTGATAATTTATTAACCATGCATTATAGATATTCCATATCTCCATTACCCTTATCCAGAGTTTGTTCAGCCAGTTTCCCCGACAGCCTAATCAAAAGGAGTCCTCTCCTGGGAGGCGGGTGGGATTCTTTTTTTACTAGAGACACCTGGCCTTATTTACATCCTTTCATATGGAATTCTATTGTCTTGGCCTCTTCAAAATTTCCCACCATGGTTTTCTTAGCAGCTCTTTTTACAAACATAGAAATAGAAGCCGAGAGCGTGTTAGCATAAACCTTGATTTGCAACTCTTGAGTTGGTTTTGTCGCGAGCTGGAATTTGTTTAAGATGGTCGTGAATCTTTGATTGAAATATTTGACCCTTTCTTTCGGACTCATGGTGGTTTTGAATATCTCAGCCATCAAAGCTCTTGTAGTAGTTTCTTCCACAAATTTATCTAGAAAATCTTTCTGGAACTTGGTCCAACTAGTTATAGATCCTACTGGCAAATTAAAATACCATGTGGAAGCTGAATTTTCAAACGTGTAGGGGAAAATTCTGCATACTACATCTTCATGTTGAATGTTCATAAGTCTAATCACGATTATGAACTTCTTGATATGATCTTCAGGTAAACCTAAAGTTTCAGGGTTGTACTTGGGAAGCAGCTTCTCCAGGTGTTGGGGAAGATTATGTACTCATCCAAGGATGGAAACAGCGTCTCTAGCCAACCAAGGATGGTTGTTCTGAAGTGGGATTTCTCTTTCCTCCGCATGGTCATTATTACCTTCCATTTCTTTGAAATCCGAGTTGAAATCCTCTTCTTCCAAAAAGTCGTCGGGCCCAGAGACGTCGTCGACGGTCATTTCAAGGATAATATTCAGAGGGTGTTCGATTTCGGTGATCGAAAAGTCTATCAAGTCTTCTACCGTGTGTATGAAAACTTCATCGGGAGTATTGACCACCAGTATGCTTATTTGTTTTCTTCAAGGAAGTATCAGGGCTAAGGGAAACGCACCGATCTGTCGAGCGTAGGCTCTTGTGAGTCTTCTAAATTGATTTAATTCTTTGTAAGGAAGAGTGTAAGGTATTTCAGGGAATAATTGTTCTTCCTCGGGCTGGGGTGAGTTATCCATTTTGGAATACTCAGCGTGTGTGGGTTTTCTTGTGAAGGACTAGCCATGCATGTGGGCTTGTTACGAATCTGTAGGTTGTTTGAAATGATAGATAAAATATATATTCAACCATTCATTCTCAGCCCTCCTTCAAGCACAAGTTCTATTGATGGGTCTTAAATCCCTTGACTCAATAGTAGGAACCAAACCCACCACCAAGGACCAATTAGACTCTACAATGTTTGAAGATGGAATGGTTCTCCAGATCTTGCGATCTGACCAATTTATTTATGGGCTTTGTGTTTTCTTGTGAAGGCTCTTCCTTCAGTTAGGATTGTTCTCTTCTGTATTTTCTCCTGGGTGGGGCTGGTATGAGAGATGCAAGCCAGTATAAACCAACTTGACAACAAATAGGATTAAGTTTTAACTATTGGGGAAGAGGCTGAGCTTAGGATAACCCACTGCTCAAACATGCAGACAATGATTCTATACCACAGGCCTATTACTAATACATTAACCATGTGAGCATCCAATTATTATATGAGAAACTAATTATCATAAAGAAATCACATATGTAATAAGATAATGGCGAGAAAAATAACTCATCTACCATAACCATTCATCACATAATAACACAACGATTTATCTTCAGCATTAAAGCAAAGAACATCAAAACATTTCACCAGATAAATTGACAACAGAATTAATTGCTCTTACTCATTACTGCATCATTCATGAAATAGGATAGGAAGTAGTTCTTCTCCAAGTCCAATCACATGCATTTGATGAAAATAGCTTGTTTTTGGTCCAGAAGGACTTCTCTATTCATAGCAGTCTCAAAATTATTCTTAACAACCAAAAAGGAAGATTTATTACAACAACCATCAACCTCTGACTAATTGGTCGATGTCTTTATTTATAATATAAATTTTAACTGAAATTAACGGCTAAGTGCAGTTTAAGAAAAGAAAAAATTGTCACATGGCGTTATACTCTAACAGTTTCTTTAACAATCAACCTGAGATATTTCTTGGAAAGGGCAACTTCTCTCATATTCAGACCAGCTGATAAACAGTTCTTCACAAGTTTGGGCCCATGTAAATATGTGTTGTTCCATCTATTATAACCCTATAATTTATAGGATCAACTGGTGATTGAAATGTTATCCCTTTAAGTGTTTTTGTTTGTCAAATGGTTTTTCATTCTGCAAATAATTTGAGAGAAAAGAAAAAGAAAAGAAAAATAAAAAGAAAAGAAAAAGGAAAAAGAAAAAAGAAAGAAAGAAAAAGACTAAAAGAGGGCACAAAAGAAATTCAATAGAGCCCCATGCAATAACAATGACTTGGTCCATACCTTTCAAGCATGGCCAAGTTCTTTTAAATTGATGTTGATAGGAGTAGTGAATAAGCTTGGCTAAACTGTTCAATCTTAGCCAAGTAATTTAGGTTAATTAGTGAATAAATCTGACCAAACTACCTAATCTTGGTCAGATAACCCCAGGATAGAGTAATTCCTTAGTCCAACAGTTTAATCTGGGCTAATTGTCATAGGTAATTAGGTTAGAGAATAGGGTAGTTTGCTTTATTTCAATAAATCAAGTATGATGATTGATGTTGATCCATACCTTTGATGTTTGAAGTTTTGATGTCTAACCCCTTGGTGATTAAAACATGGAAGAGCTTGGGAAAACCCACGATCACGCTTATCCTAAGTTTTCAGAACACATACGTCGTTGCACTCACAATTAAGCACAGTGCAGGTATGGACGACTCAGAGGTTCGTGCCCAGATCTATGGTCGACAAATTTTTCTGGACCCCCCTGACCATTCTACCTTTAACGGTGGGGGGAGGGGGGGTTCGGAATCGGATATAACATATGCGCACATCTGGATGACTCAGTTTTCAGTGCCTAGATCCACGGCTTAGATTGGATTCTGGATCCCCCCGACCATTCTTCCTTTAATGGTGGGGGGGGGGTCCGAAATGTTAGTTAACTATCACGCATAGATCTACGGTTGAAAAGAAAGCACGTAGATCAATGGCTCATGGTGTTTTTCGGACCCCCCCGACTGATCTATCTTTAACGGAGGGGGGGGGGTCCAGAATGGAATATTCTCTGGTGGGCCCTTTTCCTCTACGTGGCATAAATTCATTGGTTCAGAATTCCACTGCCTATCATTTATGACATGCCCCATCACCCCATGACATCATCATTCATGTTTTTCCTAAGAGGTCACGTCCCATTACTCTATCAGTCCCTTTCCCCTTGTCCACCCTTTACAAGTCCTCTCACCAAGGTCACTCCCCAATCATCTCCCGCCACGTTGCCTGGTCATATTCATCATTCATTATTACCTGCCATCTCACGCTCCAAATGATCCATTGGCAATTGATTACTGGCTAACTTATATGTTATCTTGTTGACCTATCCCCCGCGCCCAACGGATATCCGTCCATTCAAAACCACCATCTCCCTTCTTTCTTCCATTGCTTATTGTGTCGTCTCACTAGAAAATACCTTTCCCGTCGCACCAGAGCATGTTTCCCCATTTTCTCTCTATTTCAGTCAAACATCCCAAGCCACCATCATCCCCACTAACAACTATTTGATTTGTAGGTATTTTTATAGCGATGGCACCAAAATCAAAGGGGACAGAAGCTAAGGAAAATCCTTTCCTCTCGCCACCTATCGACCTCGACAGGATCCCCCTGGCGAACAAAGACCATTTAATCACTGACACCAAATGTGAATTCGACTTCGTGGACTTGCAGTCATGGCTCAAAGAGGTTTTCCTTGACCAGAGCGACGAAATTGGGCTTTGGGAGTCAAATCTTCCCCTGTATCTCTTCCCCCAGATTCACCACTTTCCCGAATTCGCCCTCAAATTCCAAGCCCATTATATCCCTGAACAAAGATCCATTATGTCTTCGTCCAGAGAAATTCTTTTCCTCATCACACCATAAACCATTGACCAAATGATGCAGATACCCAGAGCCGAATCCGCCTCACCTTTCAACCTCGACATCATCACGGAGCTCTACCAGAAGCTGTCTTTTCCCCAAAGAGCTCAGATTTTTGAGCTTTTCCTCCCACAATCTGCTCATCTCCCCACTACAAACCCTCCTTATCCTTCCTCCCTGTTCTCAGTAAAGGGAAACTAGGTCATCATGTCACTATGTGCTTTGCTTGGATATTTTTCAGATCAATGGGTGGATGAACCCATCTTGGGATTTCTGTCCATTTTTTCCACCGATGAGAGACCCACTACTCAGTTCGACTACATTACGTTCCTGGCGAACAACATTCATGAACAATTCATTAACTTCACCACAGAAGACATGTTCTGGTATTCTTCAATACTGGCTTACCTGTTCATTTTCTTTCAAGAGGACAAATTTTCCTTTTCAATGCAAAAGATGGATAAAGATGGGAGACCACAGGCAATGACAACGTGGACTTCATTGCTTAGACATAACTCTATAGAATTTAGTTTTAAGCAGTTCATCGAGCATTTTTTCCACCCAGTGGTGAGTATGCTCAGAAGCAGACCCAAATCTAGAATAAATGAGAAAATTCATAGGATCCTACACCTCTCGGATCTTGCAAAAACAAGAGACTGGTACCTATACTAGGACCACACAGAGATCAGAGTGTATGGGTGCGAATTGGCCCCATACAATTTAACCAAATATATGCCCATGAGGATTTTTTGCCTGGAGTACATAAGGTAGATGATCAATTCAGACGACATTCATTTTGTGTCTTTGAAAAAGAAGCAACAGCTTAGGATCAAATGGCAAATAGGATCATTCATTTGCAATAGCCGAGGCGCCGGTGATCTAAAAATGAAGAAGACTTGAAATACTTGAAATTATTGCAATGTAAATGTTATGTGTTTAAAGCAAATGGATCAGTTTGCAAAACATAGATTAACAAATTAATCATGTAAAATACACATAGACAACAACATAATCAATGAACATAAGCACATAAACACAGCAATTTGATAAAGGAGTTCACCCCTCTCTTGGGCTACATCTCCTGGTCTAGCTTCCAATGGATCATTATTATTAATTGCTCAAAGTGCTCAAAAACATGTCTTACAATGCTCAAACTGAAAAACCGACTACTCCAATGGCTTCAGAGCGTCCCAAAACCCCTGTCTAGGCTCTTTCGGCACCTCAATCGGTCGAAAAATGAAGAAGTTAGGCCTCCTGGAAGTCTCCCCCTTCAAGCTTGTTGTCTCTGCATCTACAAAATGCACCCCTCTTCAATGATCCTGGCACACACGCAATTTAAAGCGTGAAAACCCAGCACCGGGCGCAACCATGCCAACGGTGAAAACTGTAGGATGGTTAAGGGCACGCCAGCCCCTAACTGCCTAGCTCCTGGGCGTATGGGTCATGTGACCGCGCGCATTGGCAAAAAGTGGTTAACGGTTACAACGGGTTTAAACTTCCCCCGCGCTCCGGTTAGGGTCACATGGCATAAAAGCGAAGGACCAAGGGCTATGTTAAAACCCCACGCGCCAACTGTTACAACCATAATGTAACCACGCATATACACATGCACTTCGTTATAACCACGCACATATACATATATAGTGGACACATGAAACAACTATGCGACCATGGGCCGGGGCTAAGCCCCGGCCCGACCCCACCCATATATACAACATATGCAATTGAAATAAATTATAACACACATGTATAATAAAAACCATGCGGCAGTACAGTGGTTGGGTGGATGTTGTGAAGTCTTTACACGGTGGGGAGGTCCGGGGGTCGAACCCCACGGACTCCAATACATTTTATCAAACATACAACCAACCAATTCCGGGGTGCCACGTGGCACCCAATCATTGACCAGAAAACTGCCACATGTCGACACATCATTCACTTTCAACAACCAACCATATTATGCCATGTCATCAGATGCCACATCATTGTACGGTCTATACGGACTTGCCACGTCAGCCTGTATGGATTGTACGGACTGTACAGTCAGCATCATTTTTTTTACCTGTTTGACTTGATGAATAGATTGCAATATCTCTCGCTCCCGATGTCCGTTTGAGATGAAACGAGTTGCGTTGGGTTTTCAATGATGAGGCCTATGCTCTTGTCTGGTTTGAAGTGATTCCGAGCACTTTGAATTTTTGAGCAAAATTTGATCCCCTGATCACACCTCCCCATTGGGAAGCTTTTGGACCTCCAAAAGACTATTTTCAGTCTATGTGAAGATGAGGGTAAAGTTCCCTCACCCTTCCAACCTCAATCCACTTGGCTTTTCTTGGATTCGTCCCTTTAAGACCAACTCGCAGATACTCCACATTTCCTCGTTTTGAAGTTCGCATTCTCCTGTCAAGGATGGTGTCTTCCTGCAGTTTTGTTAGATAATATGGAGAAAAATCATCTATGGAAGGAATCTAAACATGCTCTCCGTGATCATCAATCAATGGAGGCTCATACAACTTCAAATTCTCAACATTAACAACTGCATACATCTGCATATAAGGAGGCAAATCTAAACGAAAAGCATTGTTACCAATCTTGTCGATAATCTTGAAAGGACCATATCGAATCGG
>ML838211.1:0-11256 GCA_009831015.1 Picea engelmannii | reverse complement strand
GGGGGGGGGGTCCGGAATGGAATATTCTCTAGTGGGCCCTTTCCTCTACGTGGCATAAATTCATTGGTTCAGACTTCCACCGCCTATCATTTCTGACATGCCCCGTCACCCCATGATGTTATCATTCATGTTTTTCCTAAGAGGTCATGTCCCATTACTCTGTTAGTCCCTTTCCCCTTGTCCACCCTTTACAATTCCTCTCACCAAGGTCACTCCCCAATCATCTCCCACAACGTTGCTTGGTTGTATTCGTCATTCATTATTACCTGCCATCTCACGCTCCAAATGATCCGTTGGCAATTGATTACTAGCTAACTTATCTGTTAGCCTGTTGAACTGTCCCCCGTGCCCAACGAATATCCGTTCACTCAAAACCACCATCTCCCTTCTTTCTTCCATTGCTTACTGTGTCGTCTCACCAGAAAATACCTTTCCCGTCACACCAGAGCATTTTTCCCCATTTTCTCTCTGTTTCAGTCAAACATCCCAAGCCACCATCATCCCCACTAACGACTGTTTGATTTGCAGGTATTTTTACAGCGATGGCACCAAAATCAAAGAGGACAGAAGCTGAGGAAAATCCTTTCCTCCTGCCGCCTGTCGACCTCGACAGGATCCCCCTGGCGGACAAAGACCATTTAATCATTGACACCAAATGTGAATTTGACTTCGCGGACTTGCAGTCATGGCTCAAAGAGGTTTTCCTTGACCAGAGCGACGAAATTGGGCTTTGGGAGTCAAATCTTCCCCTGTATCTCTTCCCCCAGATTCACCACTTTCCCGAATTCACCCTCAAATGTCAGGCCCATTATATCCCTGAAAAAAGATCCATTATGTCTTCGTCCGAAGAAATTATTTTCCTCATCACACCAGAAACCATTGACCAAATGATGCAAATACCCAGAGCCGAATCCGCCTCACCTTTCAACCTTGAAATCATCACAGAGCTCTACCAGAAGCTATCTTTTCCCCAAAGAGCTCAAATTTTTTAGCTTTTCCTCCCACAATCCGTTCATCTCCCCACTACAAACCCTCCTTATCCTTCCTCCTTGTTCTCAGTAAAGGGAAACCAGGTCATCACGTCACTATGTGCCTTGCTTGGATATTTTTTGGATCAATGAGTGGGTGAACCCATCTTGGGATTTCTGTCCATTTTTTCCACCGATGAGAGACCCACTACTCAATTCGACTACAGTATGTTCCTGGCAGACAACATTCACGAACAATTCATTAACTTTTCCACAGAAGGCATGTTCTGGTATTCTTCAATACTGGCTTACCTGTTCGTTTTCTTTCAAGCGGACAAATTTTCCTTTTCAATGCAAAAGATGGATAAAGATGGGAGACCACGGGCAGTGACAGCGTGGACTTCCCTGCTCAGACATAACTCTACATAATTTAGTTTTAAGTAGTTCATCGAGTAGTTCTACCACCCAGTGGTGAGTATGCTCAGCAGCAAACCCGAACCTAGAATAAATGAGGAAATTCAGAGGATCCTACACCTCTCGGATCTTGCAAAAATGGGAGACTGGTACCTGTACCAGGACCACACAGAGATCAGAGTGTATGGGTGTGAATTGGCCCCATACAAGTTACCCAAATATCTGCCCGTGAGGATTTTTTCCTTGGAGTACATAAGGAAGATGATCAATTCAGACGACATTCATTTTGTGTCTCTAAAAAAGAAGCAACAGCTTAGGATCAAAGGGAAAATTGGATCATTCATTTGCAATAGTCGAGGCACCGGGGAGGAAGAAGACCGACTGCTAAAATAAATGAAGTTTTTTGTTAGTTTCGCATGGCATTATGATCCGTGCGGGATAATTTCCGAGATGAGGGTCAAAAATAAGAATATCTCGTATGTTCACACATCCATGCCTGAGGTAGAGAAGTTTGCCAACCAAACAGAATGGGAGCCAAACACTCTGGTTGAGACAGAATAGCAAGACCTGACGATCATTGTTTCATAGATGACTACACCACAGGTTCCCAAGGAGAAAAGGCCCAGGAAGGACACTTCACCTTCCATCACTAAAGTATCGTCTGAAGAGTTCCAATTGCACACAAAGAGGCCAAAGACCAGTCAGGCACCTGACACTGCTAGTGAAAAGGGAATTCATCATGACTACAGTGTTGCCCAAGAAACCTACAAATACTCCACCAGTCAACCAGTCGAGCAAAACAAGACCAAAATTGAGTATTTTTGAGAAATATGATCTAATTAAAAAGAGAAATCAGACGTTGACTAGCAGCACGTATGCTCAATTCTAGAAGCAAACATCAACTGCACAACATAGATTGTTGTCTACGTTCGACACTGAGAAGGGTAGAATGCACATGGAATTTCTGCAAGCACAGGTGCCAGACCCGAAGGTAATCACCGATTACAAAAGGGCAACATTTGAATTTCAGACTAAAGATGTGCATCCAGCTGATCAAATGGATCTACACAAGCAAACTAGAGAAATTGTTTTCTCCACATTGGCACATGCTTTCACTGCTGCCTCCAAGTTACAAGTATCTCTGAATAATGTCCAGATGCAGTTGAAGTTAGAAAAAATATCCTCCTTTGCCAAGGATAATAGGATTAAGACATTGGAGGAACTGGTCCTCAAGATCGGATATGATCCCTCAAATGTGAAAGCAGTCGAGGAGATGCTCAAAAAGAAAAATGTCAATATAGCATATTTTAGGAAACAATTGAAATTGCCTCCAACAGAAGATTCACAGACAAAGGAAATAGCGGAGACAGAAGGGGAGAAGGATGAGATGCTCAAGCTCATCATGTAGCAGAATGCACAGTTGAAAGAAATGGAAGCAGAATTGGAAAATCTAGTAAAAGAGAAGGAGTAGTCAAAGCCCATGGAGTTCATTCCACTGAGCGTAGTTTCTCTCACAGGAGTGACAGCGTCTGTAGCAGAAATCCCCTCGGCAACTCCATTGATAGCTATGGAGAAGACAGTCGAGTTGGCTAAATCCTTGGAACACATGAATTTGCAAGAAAGAGAGATTATCAGGCTAAAAAAGAAGATTGAGAACCTTCAAGAACTCAAATCTTCCTTCCAAACCAACTACACCAAGGAGAAACAAACTTCAGACAAGCTTAAATAGGAATTACAACAGCTTCAAAAGCAAACAGTGGCAGGAAAAACACTAGCTGATGTCAAAGAAAGTGTATGTATGGACATCACCAAGTCCATGAATGAAATATGGCCGATGATACAAATCATGTTCGAGCAAAATGAGCTGGTGCAAAGAAGTCAGTAGGCCATTGAGAAGATAAGAGCGGAACTGGGGGAGATTCCCACAGAAGCTACTGAGATTATCAAATTTCTAAATTCCAAAACCAGAGAGGAGCTAGAGGAGTTGAAGATTGAAGATAGGACAAAGACCATCCTCGAGGTCAAGAGGGTCCTGACCAAGAGAGGACTGATGCTACAGCTAGAGGAGAAGGTCTAGACCATGGACGCAGGAGTACAAATATTTTTCAGCAAGATCGAAGCTCTGCAGAAGAAAGGCCTTCCTGGTATGAGAGTTATAAATGACAAATTGATGACACTCCCCGATTATAAAAAGAGACTAGCCACTGTGTCTAAGGATAGCTCAAATTTCTTAGGAATACAAGGTAGTATCACTGGTAAGGCATTCTTGGATTCTTTACAGTTCGACATCAGCATACAGCATGAAATCTGGTACATCTTCATCACCAAGCCAACTTTTGCCAAGTACACGAAGATGGATGAAGTAGATCATAGATTTCTCAAAGTCAGCATTCCCAGTCACCTTCGATGGGAAGAGCTTTGCAATCTAATCAAGTAGTCGATGATCTGTCCCAACCCAGTCAGCTATCTAGTCAGACGAGGTTGTGCGAAGGCCTCACCAACGGTTCACCCAGAATACAGCATGAAGTTTCGACACGTCATCAAACAGTTTCCTAGATTTTTGTATCTTGTTAAGTTAGTTAGCTAAATTTCAATTTGCCACGTCCTAATCTTTAATGACAAAATCGTTTGTAATTTCAATTATAAATACTTCAAAATTGGAAGTATTGAGGGTTGATCTTTATGCTCTGCAAGCTACAAGACTGTAATATTTTTATCAAGAGATCTTCCATTAATACAGAGAGACGTTTCACAGGATTCTCGCATGTTGTTCATTGGTGATGTTTTCTTTCTATGTTGAATGTTCCTCTTGCTCAGTTATCATAGTGTTTTCTAATCTAATCTTTTAAAAGTAACGTACGTTGCGGGATTTATCCTTGTATACCCTATTTCAGACTTTGAAAGATTTTAATGTTTATCTTCTGATATTACAGTGAAGAAATTCTTAAATGCTTCTTTACTTTAATTGATATTCTCATCTTTTCTGCTTTTCATCATTTTACTACTAAAAGAATCCAGCGAATGCATTATCTTGCCCTATGAAAAGAATCTTTTTGTTTCTGGTTTAGATTTCTATCTTTATAACACAGACCCCATAGCCCTATGGGTGCGTAAAGCCCCTTCAGCCAACTTAACAAAAACAACAACAAACCTTTTCAATCTTATTTATTTAACTAGCCTAATATCTTAAGTTCAAAACATATCTAGATCATACAGAGAGATCCCTCTCTAAAGCTGGTAGGGCTAGATTCTAGTTTCGAAGTGGTTGGATAAAGTTACCTCTCGTAGATTTCTTCTTTCCTAATAACCTCAAGGAATTTACAGAGCGATAACATTATCAAAGCCGCATATATTCCCCTTATGTCCACTTCATGCACTCGGTACTTTACTAAATTGGAGTTCAACTAATGTAGCATGGTTCGGGCTCTGATCGTATGTTCTGCGAATTGTTTCACTTTCCATAGTCTCGCATCAGTTATATTTGTGAGCTCTTCGGTCCATAGTGAGTCTTGTTCGCCATGCAACTTGACTACGTCGCTCAGGTTGATAAATTTATCAAGGGTGTTGAACTTCGGGGAGCCCGATATCCTTCATTGCTCTTTTGATTCTGCTTCGATGTTTCTTTCAAGTTATTCGACGAGATCACGGAGCAAGATTTGTTTAGTAATTGAGGAATCTTTCCTGCAATCAGGGTTGAGGTAGTTTAGTGATCAAGTAATATAATATAAGATACAAACAAATAGAATAGATCGATGTGTACCTGTGGAGATCGTTAGTCTCAATCGTTTAATACTTACGTTATCCTAGCCACCCCTTTGAATGAAATGCATTGTCTTTGTCCATGTCGTCGCTCCTCTTCAGTTTAAATGAGTTACGTCGACGTGCCATAGCATGGAAAATCAAGTACGATAGATATGAGCGTCGAAACTATCACAATAGTCGCTCGACCTTTGGGGCTGGGAAAAGTCACCAGAGTCGAGTGTGCGTGCATACGCTCCCAAAAGGTCAAATACTATAATAAGTAAGTCGTTAAATGCCTCCAGAAGTCGTATCACCAAGTGTGTCAACTATCATTCACCAATAACGGAAGCTGGGAAGTTTAAAGAGATTGGAATGATCGTACCGTATATTCCCTGCAACTCCGATCAACGGCTTTTTATGCGTTCTAGATTGCATCCATTGAGTAGTTTTGACGCATTAAATCTTCAAGACATCATGTCGTGAGGCGTGAGTGTTATTTTGGTACGCTCTATTTCTCTTCTTTGTTCTGCTATAAATTCTAGGAGTTTTGTGGGGAATTCTACACATATGTCGAGTTTATACCTCTGTAACGTTGGTCTTGCGAGTTTATTCTGGTGAAACTCCATGTAGTAGTCCTTTACCATCTGCAGACGTCTAAGCTACTACGTTGTCGCACTATGGGATCCCTTTTAAACAAGGGACGGGGTTTGCGAGGTAGAAGGAGTGCCAAGTCCGAGCCCCGGCATGCCTGAGACTCTTTCTTATTGGCCTCCAATGTCCCTGAAGCTTCAATAGGAGATACCAAACTTTGCTCAGAAACGGTGTCATCATCTCCAGCGGAGGTGGGGGTGGAGAGAAGTACGTCTGAAATACATATGCTGAGGGTCATTCCCTCTCAGGAGAAGACACCACGGATAAGGGGAAGGCCTAGGAAATATAAGGGACAAGGGGATGAAAACCACCTCCCAGCTAAGCTGAGTGTACATTCAGTCGCAAAGGGGTCTACGATGCTCACTAACTAGTCGAAGCCTGTCGAGACTACCAGTAGAGGAAGCAAGATATGAAAGGGAAGGGCCAAGGCATCGAGTTCTCCGGTTAAGAGTCCTAGCAGTTAGAGCAGGCCCAACTTTCCATAGCCAAACTCTACCAAGAAAATAGAGAGTTGTGGACCCAGTTGGTGGTGAAGAACCAAGAGGTATCGGCATTCCAGGGTCACAAAGGAAGAACAGTTTGGCTCCATAGACAGCTTTGGGAAGCACAAGATACAATTTTGTAGTTGCGCAAGGCGCAGAGGATGACAGTGAAAGAGGAAAATAAAACACTGCAGGGCGCAAGGAGTAGCCCGAGAGAAGGTCAGTGTGCAAAAGATACATAATGGGTGGGATCTTGCTTTGTGTTCTCTGAAGTGATGCTTGATAGTTTTCTCTTTTTGTTGTAAGGGTTTTTATATTCTCATTGTGACCGGGTCAGTTAGTCAAGACATCGGTGGTGTATGTAACCCGAGCTTGGAGGGAGCTTTAAATATATGAAAAAATTTGAAAGTGTTTTGAATGTATCACATTCCCTTTTAGTATGTAAATTTATTGTGTTTTCTTATATAAGTTTTCGCGCAAAATATGGGATTTTATAATTGTTATTATTCTGAGTTGCCTTGTAAGTTTGTTGATATGTTCCCTTTAAAACTTATGATGTCGATTGATGCTGACGTGGTGTTATTAACTCGGGGTTATTAAAATATTTAAAACATAAAATTTAGCACTCGGTTGGTGGGTAAGGATTTCACTTGGGGACTTCGCTCACGTTGAAAGCACTAAAAGAGATAGATATTGCGATTGCCAATGCTTGGATGGCGTCAGGGATTGGCATTAAAATGGAAAATTAATGTGTAGTTTTCTTTGTGAATTATCATTTTGTAAATCTCTGACGCCAAAATCGTATCGGGAATCGGGGTCAGTGATACCACTCCTCTCCTTGCGCAATGCTTACCTTTTGTCAAAGATGAACGGATCGATCTTCGGCGATATTCCTTCCAAAGCT
Source organism: Picea engelmannii (assembly GCA_009831015.1). NCBI lineage: Eukaryota > Viridiplantae > Streptophyta > Pinopsida > Pinales > Pinaceae > Picea > Picea engelmannii. The sequence continues at coordinate 4,096 of ML838211.1, read as the reverse complement.
CATTTGCAGAAAAGAAAGACTTTCATCTGCCGACGCCGATGAAGATTGATGCTCGGCTATTTTGAACTTCTCAAACGATTTTTGTCACCTTTAACCTTTACCGATGCCAAACTTCCTAAGCGTGTTGGGGAAAGCTTCAAACCGCCGATTCCTTAAGTAGTTGTTAAGTCCCATTTAAAGTTAAGATGATTCTTTGTTGTATGTTCAAGCAGAATTTAAGCAATTCAAACATGAAACATAAAATATAAGCGCAGGCATCAATTTCATACTGAAGTGAAAATAGACAGTGCAAAGGATCAAGTGGTACCCAAAAAGTAGAAATGGACATAGACTTTTTATGGTATGTTGAGTGCTCAACACAACCTTATCACAGAGAGGTCCACACTTCTACCAGTAAATCCCCTTTTGAAACTTGCTTTGGGTATTTGTTACCTTCACCTTTCGATGTTGTATATGGGTAGCAAGGAAGAGTGATAGAAGACATCATAGATGCGTTGAAAGTAGAAAACATTGTTCAAATATTAGGAAAATCCATTTGCAAATACAAGAGACATCAAAGAAGTCATGGGAAAGGTATAAATCCCAATGATTAGAAGATAATTGAGAAAACATTAAAGGTGGGAGATAGAGTTTGGTTGCATCTAAACAAATAAAATTTATAAGGTCTTGGTAAGAAGAACAAGGCTCTATAGTATAGTTCTTTTGAAGTATCAAATAAGGTGAGTGACAATGCCTATAGACCCAATCTACCCCCATATATTTGCATTTACTCAATAGTGAATTTGGAAAATTTATAACTCTATGAGCCTTCCATGTTGGATCAAGAAACTAATGAGTGGGGGAGGTCCTAGTTTGGTGATTTAGTATTCAAAAAAAATTGGATTTGATTTGAGGCATCAAACGACACTTTTGGGAGTCAAAACTTTGAGATCATAGCTCCATCCCCTGGACACTAATATACACATTCCAACAATGAAAAAATCACCTCAATTGGAGTTCATACACATACGTTATGCCTCATGCAAGTTAACCTACCCTATTGACCATCATGGTCCCAAGTGGATGCCACATCAACCCCCATTACTCACACATATATGGATACTTAGTGTGTAATTTCAAGAAGATTCTAGAGGGTCCAAAAATCTAACACTAACTGATGATTTAGGCATGCAAAAAACCTAACCCTAACCCTAGATGGCTATCAAGATTTGTTAAATACTAAGCTCCTAGGAAAGGAATGGGTTCCATTCTTTTGGTATTGTTATTGTTCCATGGTTAAACAGAGCATCTAGGAGTGGGATATCGAAGCATAACATAAGAGGTAGAAGATCTTGTAGCATCCATTCAATCCAAAATGTACATGGAAACTCCATGGTGAGTTCCCCTTTTTTTGTGTGTGTATTTCATAACTAAGAAAAAAAAATCAAAGCATATTCCTCACCTTCTAGTTGAGGTTTTATCCCATATTTTGTTTCCTAGGTCACATCTTGTGTTCATTTTTGTGGTTGGCGTGTGTATTTGCTTGTTTATTTCATTTTGGGTTCAATTATTTCCATAATTTTTGAAGTAATATTAAATTTTATATCTAAGTTAATAAACCGCATAGTAAAATATTTCAAAATATTGTAAGATCCAATGTGACGAAACGTTCCAGTGGAATATCTAGGCTAGTTTACATATCACATCCTTTCTATCTTGTGTAATGAAAGTATGAGATATTGGGGTTTATATTTGGTGTGATGTTGGCTTGTTTGGAAGATCCAAGAATCACTTTATAGAGCTTGGTGGGATGCATTTCTTGGCATTTGTTTTTTTTATTAGGATTTGTAGTGATTGTGGTTGCCCTAGGCAAGGTTTGGGATGCATCGAAAAGTCCTTGCTTGGGATGAGCCAGAAAAAATTTCTCTGCTTCTTTGGATGAACCCAAAATACATGCTCTGCCAATTTGGCATGAGCTAAAAATTCTTGACCCGCAACCTCTTGCTTGTAATTCTCAATAGTCAACCACTCAAGCTAACAAAAAAATCAAAAGAATTCAAATTGTTATAATATGTTAGTGGTATCTTGTTGTGTTGGTGAAAACAAGGCATTGTTAAACCTTCTATCAAAGTTCAAGTCCCATGTTTATTACACATCAATGCTTACAACAATTATTAGATTCAAATGCAAGTTCTAAGTGAATTTGGCACAATAATAGATACCCTATAATTGTAACAACTTAACTAAATACTTACTTTCACAAATTTATATCCATGTACTAATGTTATCTAAATACAACAACCATAAAACCAATTACTATAATAAAATTAAAATGAAATGCAACCCTATCTAAACCAAAGGTACACGTTAACTAAATACAACAACCATAAAACTAATTACTATAATAAAATTAAAGTGAAATGCAACCCTATCCAAACCAATCCAAACCAAAGGTACAAGTAACCCTTATTGTAACTCCACCACATTAATAGGGATATATTTTTTACTATCCTAAAGTTTTTATAAGAATCCTTTTACTATCCTAAAGTTGTTATAAGAATCCTCCTCCAATGGTTATTGTGACTCCTCCACGCCACGTTAGTAGGGAAATATCTTTTAGTATTGAAGCTCATATACGAGTCTTATTCTTATGATCAATTTCATAACACTCAATAATCGATAGTGTTTTTTTTAAGGCTCCAAATGCTTTATCATAATCTTATGAGTACATGAAATTTCTCCTCAATGCATGTGAGTACATCATTTTTCCATAGTGACTCTCAATGCTCTCACGAATTGTAAGAACCAAAAATAAAGAATAGGCTGAGTACATAATTTTTCCTTGGTGACTCTCAATGCTCTCACGAATTGTAAGAACCAAAAATAAAGAATAAAGAATAGGCCAAACTAAATTTGATTAAAATTATGTCAAACTACATACTAAGAATATGGTTTTGCATAAACCATTATCAAGGTTTAATTACAAAATCTATATAACATTTATTTTTAGAGAAAATGTATTGTGCAGTATATGTTAGAGAAAATGTAAATACATTTTCTCTAATATATGTCCCACCCCCATATATATGAGGGTGAGGGTGGGGATGGGGCATATATTAAAGAAAATGTATTTACATTTTCTTTAATATATATCATGTTAGCTTTCCAGGAGTTTCTTTAGGTTGTATGTCAAGAGAGCCTCGTAACTTAATTAAATGTTCAATTTATATAAAAGTAGATCAAGTTGAATGATTTGTTGTGCTTTTATTCAATCAAAATACATATGAATTCACTCAAATACAGAAGGATTTCAACTATACTTATTCAGAAGTTTAATCAAGGTATGAAAGTATGGAGAAGACTTATCACATCAATAGAATCCCATATACCCAATTGCACATGTGAATTATCAACTATGACAAGCAAAATTTGCTTATAATCTTAGTCTATTAATGAAGAGATCAGATGGCAGTCATCTGTCATTACATAAACATAATCAATACACATAACCTTTAATCATAAACCAGAAAAGATAAGATATGGAAAACTGAACAGTCTACAATGAAAGAAGCTCTTGTTTCAATATGTATTCAAAATGTTTCTATTACAAGCGATGTAGCCCAAATCCCCAAAGTCGAACCTCTCCTAAGCTGTGGAAATGATTGGGTTTATAGCCTTTACAATATACAACTGAGATCCTTCAAAAAGGGATCGAATATTGTAATCTAATCTAATACAAAATCATAGGATCCAGATCCTATTTTTAGGGAAACAAATCCTCATCTAAGCTAGGTCTTGACATCTGCTTTTGCTTGCTGGAGGATAACAAATGCCTTTTGAAGTATTCAACCACATCTAGGCATTGAACTATATTCATCTTTGACTAAATCAGAGTTCAATTTGAAATTGTCTTCTTCTCGTTGAAGATTCACAGGTTTGCAGCGCGATAGGTAGAAAATAGTCAACAGGCGCTGCAAATACCATCATGCCACTGATAAAGAGGGTTTGATACCCTGTGTCTTCAAATGCATCCTATCATACCCTGAATAATGTTTTCTCTGCGTATTTCTTGCCTCAAATCTTCTAGGAAGTCCACCATAGAGGGCTGATAAGCAAG
>ML838210.1:29766-47650 GCA_009831015.1 Picea engelmannii | reverse complement strand
TCTATCTATAAAAATGTATGGATCCATACAATACTATCCATATGACTGTATGAAACTGTTTTATGATTCTACAAACTTCTGGACAAGATTACATGCTGCTGGAAACTGGTTGCCTTCACTTTCTCCCTCTCTATCACTCAACCTGCTCAACTACTCAATTGTTCTCTTGTGTGTTCCTTAACTCTCTATATTGACTTGTCTTTATAGTTTTAAGTGATACCAAAACCCTAATCTATTTTCGATATTACTCCTATTCTAAGGCATGCATGGATGAAATACAATTTTTAGACTCAACTGCTAAAAACAAGACTTTCATTTTTCAATTAAAGTGAATTACAAAATAGAAGTTACTTTTCAAAAAAAGAATCACTTTTATAAGATTTATGTGGTGAGAGTTGTTTTCAGATATATTTGGATAAACCACAACATTTTCATTGTTGTTGACATTCAGATCCATATCAAGATATCCATCTTCAAGGCAAGAGGCCCGAGTAAAACATTGAGATTAGCAGTAATAATTCATCTCATTGTTTTACTCAGGATTCTTGTCTTGAAGATGGATCCAAAATGTCAGAAAACTAATGAAAATGTTATGGTTTCTCCTAATATCTCTAAAAATAGAAACACTTTTATAAAATAAAATTACTTTTGGAAAATAACTTTTCAAAAAATATCTCGAACTAATTCTTGTCTAAGCTATAATTATTAACAATATACAATATACATTTCTCATATAGGGATCTAAACTAGGGTTTTTCATAGCATGCTCGTATAATATGGGATATTATATAATGGAACTGGGGATGTATGGGTCGAGCACCTAAGCACATTCACTCATAGCTAAACACTATAGGTTGTTGTCTATTAGGGGGATAGGGAAAACGAGTAGGACATAAGATGATCAATTCCATCCCATTGTTAATATTAGAGTTGGAGCCAATGGAAGTGATAGTGGAGGTGATTCTCAACATGTAGGGAGTGTCTAAGAATCCTTTCATATCTTTGGCTTCAATGAATGAAGAGGTAAATGGTGAGATGAGAAGAGATCACTCCCATAATCATAGGTTTGGTATATCAGTGTTGTGCTTGAAGGCTTGTGATGCTTTATTTAGTTTTTTCATGCACATGATAAGAAACAATGGGACCGATAGAAATCAAAATGCCAATATTCTTCATTGTGGTAGTGTTTCTTACAACAACTTTGCATGCCTTGCTCTATCTCAAAAAAACTTTGTTTGGAAAAAACCTTCAACAAGTTTATACATGGTAATGATTTTGTATATTTGTGAGGTCATTTGCATAAGGGATTTAGTATCTCTTTTCTAGTGATTCCTTGGGACTTCACTATCATTTTAAAAAAAAAATTGCATATTAAATAAGATTGGGATTCCTTTTACTCACTAGCAATTGAGCTTCACTAGCAAGCAATTAGAGGATCATTGCTAGCTAAGAGGGCATGGAATTAGAAAGGACCCCACTTGTAAATATTGGTAAACCTATGAAAGAGAAAAAAAATATAATAGAATATTAACAAAAACATAAAGAAAGTAATGACACATACACATTACGTAAGAGCTATACCTTGGAAACCCTTAACTATGAAACCAAAAAAACGAGATTCATACCTCATTCTCATTGTATTAACAAAATAATTCACAATACACTATATAGGCATTTTGAAACAACATTCAACCCTATTCCACTCAACAATATTAGAATACAATGGGTATAGAACCATGGGCCAAAAAATAATCATAACAAAAGTAAAAAATGATTGCTTGGTAACTCTACCCCAAAACCCTTGTTGACTCCCCTTGTCCCCTCCCAACTAGGAGTAGTCAACCCTAGACTCCTTGAACATGTCATTATGAAAAGTGTACCAATAAATCACATAGTAGATATCTAACACTATCATGCATTTGGTGTTGTATCTTCAAGGATGTGTTCTATATTGAAGCATGTCCTCTTCTTCACGGTCTCAAATTTCAATGGAATTTTTCAAAATAATTCCTATTCTCAATCATCTTGCTCCCCAAGAGAATTCAATGTGAAAAGGTTGCATGTTAATCCAAGAAAGTAAGAGACCTAACAAGATAAGTTTTTGTTTTTTATATATTTTTTATACTGGGGATTTGTTTTTTAAAATGCAACTCATTTTTCTTAAAATTTCAAGCTAAAAATAAGTTAAAAAAGATAGGAAACACAAGAAATATTTTAAAAGATAAAGAAACTAATGCCAAACCTAGGCTTAAAGACTATAACTACAGGGACCAATACTAAATCAAGAAACCCCTGAGAAGTCAGACTTCAATCAGGGAAGAGGATGACTACCTCTTCTTAAGAAAAAAGGCTTCCTGACACAGAAACACAACTGACACTTAAACAGCCTGCATATGTACGTAGACTGTCCAAAGGTAGGGCATGTATGTATGCGATCAGACCCACTGCAGACTGCGTACACCTCTTTAACTTATAAAAAAAAATAAAACAACAATCAAAGGAACAAGGCAGGGAATACTGGTATGGCAGACCAAAATCCCTTAAAGACACGGTAACTTACAAAAAAATCAAAGAGGTAATTAAACCAATTAAGAAACCCAAAAATATCCCCTAAAAACCCTAGAGGATCCCCAGTACAGTCGCCAATTTTTCTATAGTGGGGAAACCCCCCTACGAACTACACTAGGGTTCTAAAGTGTAGGAAGAGATAACCACCTAAAGTCTCCTACTTTTAAAAACTATCTCGACAGTACCCCACAATAATACATAAAATGCAAAGTATAGGGATCCGATAGGCTTACCTTAAACCCCGTGTTCGATGTCGATCCCTTTGTGTTTCATTGTTTCCTAACTGTAGATATCCTCCCAAGGCCAACCTGCATTCACCAAAAGACAAACAAGAAACTACAAGCATGCATTCTATATATTGATTAATGGGTTAGATATCATGAAAAAATATAAATAAATCATAAAGATTGAAGATATCATTTGGAGGGACAGAAAAAGTACTTCTTTATATTAATCTCACAGAGTAGATTACAATATGAGACCAACAACTGATCCTTGAACTCGGTCCTGGGCTCCTCTTCACCAAGATCCAACTGCTTCCATGTATCTTTATCCTCTTCAGTTCTCTCTAGGGAAATGGCAAGGGTTTGCAATGGAGGAAAAAGGGTCGGAATAAGGAATTCTGGCTCAAACTCACAATGTGGTGGCAGATAATTGGGGCAAGGGAGAATACTGAATTGGGCAGAGTTTATTTTCTCTCATGTTTCTTGTAGGAATGGGACCCCAACACCTTATTTTATATGCCAAAAATATAGTTATTCAGATGGGTGACCGACTATGGGCGGTCAATTCATTAGGAAACTACCCAAAAGCCCGTATCCCCTTACAACTTTTTATTTTTTGCAATTTTTGTGATTATATGTGAGTGTATACTTGTGAAGCTAGCATACGTACGCGAGCTGTAGAGGTGCAAAAAATGTGTGTACGTGGACAATAGTGGTGCAGGGTGCGTACATCTTAAAAAATATGGTTTTTAGAAGAACTATTCAGTGATGGCTTTGGAAAAAATAGCAAGTAAGATGGCCTGCTGCTAGGTATGCATGTATGGTGCAATTTAGGGTTATAACACTATTGGAAACACTATGGGAAATTTTTTGAATGCTAACATAAATCACATCCAAAACGACATTGTTATCTATAATCACATTTGAGTAGAACTTGACTTAAGTTGAGGTTTCCCAAAAAACATTGTCCTAGAGTTGAATGAATCTCATTGGATCTATGCACTAGGTTACAAGAATACAATGTTCCATTGCAAGGTGTTTCAAGAAACTATCCATTTGAAGGATGCATGTCTCATGGCCTGTAATGTACCCAAGGTGAAAATGATAGGAAAATAATGGTTTGTTGTCAATTATGTATTTTTGGTTGTGCACTTTCATCAAATACTTTCATTACATGTGTTGTTAGAATGATTGAGTACTTTTCATAAACAATTTTCTAGTATAACCATAATGAATATTTTATCAAGCATGTTGGACACAATTGAATACACCAAAAATGGAAGAGTTGAACATGACATTTTATTATGGATGGAAGCTTCATAAATTACAAGAATACAAATCTCTACTGGCTGTAACAACAGTTGCACCAAACATTAACCTCATAGATTTATATTGGCTGCAATGGTAGCTAGACAATCACACACACACAAAGAAAAACAAAACCTAGAATGTTGCCATGATCCTCCTGAATCCACTACAGACTATCCACTCATATAACCCTTGTCATCTAGATCCAATCAGTCAATGCAAACACTTGATCCCAGAGGTCCTCACCGGACACAGTCGGTCTTCTAGTGGGGAATCATGGGATGAGGATGCACAACATGTAGGGGCCTCATGTGACACCCTACACTTAACCTGTGAGGTTGTCCTATACCACGATTTACTTAGAAACCCTCCTCATACCTACAAAGTCCGAGTACAACCTCCCATGAAAGATTCACCAACCTCTTGTGCAAGCCAGTATATATTCAATTGAAAATCAAATCCCAACAAAAAATCCAATGGAAATCCTGGATGGATTCCCCTCTTATCTAGGATCCAATGGAAATACTGGATGGATCCCCCTCTTTTCTAGGATCCAATGGAAATCTTGGATGTATTCCCCTATTGTCTAGCTAGGGTGGATATTGCACCACCAAAATCAAACCAATAGTGGAACGGTCTTTCTAAACCTTAATGAAACAATGGCTCCAAGAGAACTTCCAAAATGAGAGATCAAATCATAATCCAAAATTAAGCTCTACCCCTCATTTTATCCTTTTTCCATGCCTTCTAGATCTTTCCCCTTTTTGACCGAATCAAAATATAACTTCTAGAACTTTCCCCTTTTTGACTAAATAAAATATAACCCTTATTTTCCCTCCAATTTTCACTTTAATATTAAAAGTAACTTTTAATAATAGATAAGTAACTTATTAATCTAATGTCACTTTAAATACATAACATCTCCTAACTAAGTGACATTAAATAACCCCTTCTGACTCCCTTTTTCTTCACTGACAATCCATGAAAGTCATTTCCACTGCCGAATAGGGGAATCCAAAAATGGGGACATGACAAATTCTCCCTTCCCAAATATTGTTTTTCCTCACGCAATTCCATCACAATCTGATGCTCCATAGATTGATCCAAATTGAAACTAAAAATGATACCATGATCCCAAACCACCCTGTAAGAGGTGAAGCATCCTCCGCTCAAGACGTAGTCTGATAATGTACTAACATCAAAGGTCTCCTCAAAACCACCTACAAGTAAGGAACTCGATAATGAAACAACTCTATCAACCCACCAAGGAAATGCTCTGCTAGAGAACCAATATCATGACGACAAAGACTAGCTCTCGCCTCTATGTCAACTGCCATAATGTCTCCTGCTGAAATCCTGGGGTCCCAAGCTATCCTCAAAACGAAACCACCACGTTGATGTTGCACCACTATGATCATAGTTGTTCGACCATTATGCCCACTCTGCATCCACAAGATGTAATTCCTCAAAGGATCACATCCGGTATCGAGAATCATGCCCATCCAATGTATCCAAACTCTAAGATCATACATCATAGAGAAGTCTATGTGGTCACCAATTAATAGGGAATCTACTACACCTAGTCTCCAAGTATCAAAGGGAAAATCCCCAATACTCCAACACCTCTTGTCTACTACAATCATCCAAGTATCGCCCGGACAATATCCCAACCTATCATCCACAAAGTCCCTTTGTTGTGAGAAATCTCACCATGCAGATAGGTTGAGCTCCCCTTAGTTGGGTTTTCTTCAACTAAGACAACTAGAACAAGTGGAAACTAACATTCCTGGTTTCCATCTGTTTATGCATGAAATAAGAGAGGAGGAGGAAGAGAATGGGGAACCTTTTGTGTCGGTTGTCCTTGCTACTCCTTATCATTATGGTGTTGGACCTAGTCCAACTCCAAACATAGTCTACATGAAAAGAAATAAAGCTATTCTCCTCTTCTACTACTTGTAACAAGTTAAATAAAAGCTATCATAACTAAGCCACAATCATTCATACATAAACTTGAAACAAGACAGAAATAAGGAAATAGGCCAAGTTTATTAATATGAGAAACAATGGAACTTACAATCATGATGTGCTTCAAGTCTCCTCCAATTCTCTTCATATCCAGCCCCTTACTGTATGCTGACAAATGAAACAAAAGTTTGGTATGCTTCAAACCTTAATTCTTTCTAATATATTTCACCCTTGAGATAACTTGTTTATATAGAGGCTTTGGGAGGTTTAACCAATTTATAATATCAAGGGAAGGTGAAGATATTTCCTCCATAAGTTAGGATTTGTTACCCAAAATGGAGAGACTCGAGCATATGAATCATCCCTCGATCATAACCACCAAAAGTGTCTCAGAGTCAACCCATATAATAAGGTGGGATTGCTTAAAACCACCCTAACCGGACTGACATTCCTAGTGATATTGGTAGGAGGCATCAGTTACGCTCCCTTATGGTCTAGTAAGAGGCATCACCCTAAGAGTGACTCTCCCTAAGCCATATTAGGGGGAAACAATGCTCCAACTAAGCCAAATAAAAAGGGGAAAGATATGTGTTCAACCTTCAGAAAGTGGATTTTCTTCTCTTTGATCACTAGTGAACATGATTTTTTTTTTTTCAAAGTGTCGGGGATGCATAATTAAGGTGAGACACTTAGATGTGACAATTTTGTGTGTAACAGATTGCCCCCTAAAGTGTGAGGTTAAAAAAACATTGATGGTAGAAACAATTTATAGAATGATGTGTGGAAACGGGTGCTAGAATAGGAGAGCTGGATGGAAGCTACAAACAAACATCATATACATGAATCATTCCAAGGTAGGCATACCCATGCTTTCTATAAAATGGACTTGAAGCATGGTCGCTGACCAATACATTGCGAATCCATGAAATCATTGAATAAGGATATGGCCACCAAACATACAATTTGGATCCATACCTCCATGACTTGATCAGGTTGTAGCTGTGAGATTTTACACAATGGAGCTAAAATATGACAACAACATAGCCATGGAAAAATACAAAGTGGATCTATGTGACAATGTACATCAGTAAGATTTCCCTCCATCGCAACCTAGGTTAGGAACATAACACTGGTAAGTTCCAAAAAGGTTCCCAGGGTCTTCATCTCAATCCCGAACCAATACGATTCTAACCATGTGAATACATATGTTGATGTCAAACGTGGTAGAAACCACTTGATTATCGATCCTTTTTGTATACCATTAACAAGTGAAATGGAAATAATTAGTGATGTTAATGAATCCCAAGGTACCCTAGTAAAATCCAATGAATGTGAATAAATGAGTTGAAGTTCAACATTCGATGGAATATTTCGATCAAGGGTCAATGGTGTAAACTCTTTGTTGAAAGTGAGGAAACCTTCCATTAAGGCATGCAAGCTCCAAGGCACTAATTGGTTTCTAAGTTTGGTTCCTGGATAATGAGTTGATGTCGACAGGAACAGAGTCGTTGAAGGAGGGCCATGATGTATCCCCCATCAATGACATGAAATTGATTAGGAAAGTGATTTGAGATGATAGAGAAAATGTGACAGATTGATACAGGTATGAAAATGGATAATACTGCAGAGGTTGATTGAAGATGAGACTTCCCTTGAACATTGTACGACATGACAAGTGACTTGGAAGCATTGACTTGACGAGTACCAAGAACATAATGTGATGACAACCAAAGGTTCTATTTGAAGGAGTCGGAAGAGTATGACGACACATAGAATTGGTATGACTAAGATACAAGTGGATTTACCCAACTGTAAGCAAAACGTAGACATGTGCCATGTTCAAGGGTGATTAAAAATAATTGTCGTAATGTTTCAGAATCTTGACCCACTTTTCAATTTTTCCCCATCCATATAGATGAGTATCTCTTTGTTTTTTAACGATATTGAGGAGTATAAAAAATGATTGATATAACTCACCTTTGGTAAGTTCCTCTTCACACACTTAACGAACCAGAATAAGTAAGGGTTCGATCCTAGATGGGTCCTTCAATGAATAATTTTACAAGTCCATAGAAGGTAAACTCGATGGTTTTTCATGTTTAGGCAGTTTGAAAAGAACCTAAAGAAAACTCCAAAGTTAATTTTTTCATAAATTTTAATCCCTCATGCCCGAAAAAGTATAAAACGATACAAAAGAGAACTCTTCTAACCAGAGTGGTTAGAATATTCCTTTTTGTAGTTAGTTTGAGGAGACCTATTGGCATAGGGGAAGACCCAGGGTTCAACGCTCAAGAGCACACCAACAAAACCCTAACTATCGACCCTTTCGGCAACACCTGTGAAGTATATGAAGTCTCACCTGAGGTAGAGGTAGGGGTGGTTGCAGGACTCAGATCTCTGCAACCTTATATGGGGCACCGATATGTGATTACAACACCTTAACAAAGCACTTAGCAATTATAGTTCATTAATATCCAACCTTAGTTTACAGTGCATATAAACCCTAATAATAGAGCAACACAATATTCACATAGATCCAATATATTCAAGAACTAAGCACATCAACATATATTAGATCTAGCATTCATTCACATTATTCAACACTAAGCTATCATATTAGATTATTCTAAGAATATATCAGTGCACTAAGAATTTAATCACATAAACAAGAGAACAACCATAAATCACAAAGCAACCACAACACAAGATATACGTGGTTCACCCCCAGCCTGGGGATACATCCACCAACTCTTCTCTTCTTTATTAGGCTCTTCCAATATTCTTACATGCACCAAGCCACAAAGCCAACTCCACATAGGACAAGATATCTATGCACACCTCACCAGATCCTCCTTCCCCGAGTTAGTTCATAACACAAATCCTTTCTTACAATCACTTGCACTTAGCTCTGCAAGTTCTCATGCACATAGTATGCACAAAGCTAACTCAATCACATAGATCCAACTACTTACATCAGTTGCACTCAACAAAATATAACACTTAGCACCACATCTCTTTGCACTTAGCACACCAACCTCTTATTACGTCACCTAGATTTCTATTTATACATTACAAAAAGGGCCTAAACATGGGTAAAACCATTGGTAAACCCATGGGCTGACATTCCCATACCCATTACATAGCCCAAAACCCAAAAATCCCTAAAAAGGGGTCAAGATCCCACGATCTCTGCTTCGACTTGTGGTCCACCATCGATAGTCTGTCGAAGTCCAAAAAGTAGGTCAAACATGACCAAGGATCCTCAAAAATTGGTTAAGGGCCAATAGGCCCCCAACACTCACCTATGACTCATCTCGAGTCACTTTGATTTGGGTAGCTCTACTTCAAAATCCTCGAGCTGCTTCGACTTGTTGCTGTACCAAGGCCTCCCGCTTGAAAAAATATTGGATAACTTCTTTGTTGACAGGTCCCTCTAAGCACTGTTCAGCTACAGTGATGACTTTCTTCAGTTCTTCTCCTCAACCTTCAATCTCTACAAACAGTTGGCAAGCCTCATCCTGTATTGGTTGGAGCCTTTGAGTCACTTCCATGACTTTGGTCTAAATGGTGTGGACCTGCTATTGAGTAGTGCACTGTTCTTGGGATCGCTTCATCCTCTCGACTGCTGACAAGGGCTTCAACTACTCTTGTACTATTTCTGCTTGTTTCTTTGCCTCCTGGAGATGTGACTCCAGTGCCTTCAATTCATGATCCTCAGTGAGTCGCTCATAAGTATGGGCACTGCAATCACTTAGCTTTTTACATTCCATGGTGAGGGCCTTGATTGTCTCAAATATGCTTCGATAAGTTGCTTCTCTTTGATCTCATACATCCTGTGGAGTGTTGGGAACTATTCGTAGCTCCAGATACGTGATTCTCTTTAGAAGCTGCTGGATAGATTCTGCAAGTTGTGCTACTTGATGCTCTACTAGTTCTTCCATTTTTTTCTCTAAGCCTGTCACAGAGCGAAGTTCTCTGCTGACTGCTTCTTTGACTCCAATATGTTCTGCGAGCAACTTCTCTTTCTCTTGCTTGATTTGTGCTTTCTCCTCTTCAAACTTTGTTTGAAGAGCAACCTTCTCCCGCTATGCAACTCAACATTGATCCATGACTAATTTTTGCACTTGCTTTAGGGCCTTTGTGGCCGATTCTATGTCTTCCTGTGCATGAAAAAGGAGAGCTTCAGTCGCATAAGCTAGTCTGCGGAGTTGGGTAGGCTCATCTCCCAACTTTGGTTCTTCTAATGGCAGGGGTGCAGTGGATACTGCATGGTTGGATTGAAGGTCCTGCTGTACCCCTTTGAGTTCAACCTCGATTCTGTCGCACATATCTTCTTTCTTGGCTTCATGTTTCTACAAGATGCCCTACGAGGCATCTGCTACAATGAAGATGATGAAGTCAAAGTCATCGACTGTGAGCATGGTTGGCATCATGGTTTTTCTCTCTCTTGACTTCTTCCGTGAGGTGGGTTTCATGGGGGAAAACTTTCTTTTCTTCAAGGGATCATCCTCATCAACATGATCCCTAAGCGGTGTTACTTCACCTTGCTTCTACTGATATTCTTTTCCATTAGTCTCTTCTCTATCTACTTCGTCATAACCTCCTCATTCAGGTGATACTGAAGCAGTTTCATCTGATGTGCTACTCAGGTTTTGTACTTCTTCGGTCTTCTTCCTTCTGCTGATTCCAGGTGTGTCGTGTTCTTTGTGAGTGGCCTCCGAGCTGCCAATTAGTTTAGGATTAGACATTTCTGTAGGGTTAGCAGGGATACGAATCTTTGCAGACCAGTCCTTGGTTATCTCCCAGATGTCCTCCTCTATGAGCTTATAGTATGACTGAAGCTCTTATTTATGCTCATATGCTCGCACAATGATATAAATGAAGTGCCAATCTATGTGCAACTTCATGAGAGGTCTGAACCTAGGCAGGGTGTTTGGCATCATGCGAGGGAAAGCTTTGATGGCCCTCTTCAACTACACATAGTATGTATGGAATAATGCATTTGATTTCCACTGTTTTCCCATATCGCACGAGTACCAGAGTGTAATGAACTTCGCAGCGAGTGGTTCGAATGAATTAATGTCTAGGAAGGTTGCACCTTCCGGCATTTCCCAAGTAGTAAAAAATATGAGGATCAGGAGCCAGCTAAAGTGGAACTCATAGCCTCAATCTTGAGCTTCAGGGAAATCCAATTCTAGCTGGTTGACTAAGTACTTTGCCCAATTCATCTGGAGTCCTTCTACACATTTCCTAGCGAGGTCAACAATGAATCCTGTGACCTGTGTAGGTCTGTTCTTTCTCACGAGCTTTCATGTGATCAGCTGGCAGTCTAGGTGCACTGCACCATTCTGGATGGAAGATGCCTTGTATCGTCATGTCCCCTTTTCTACATCACCATATGTTTCTTTGATCCTATGTGCTAGTGCATGATCTGTAGCCTTCCTTGGGTAGAAGTCCTATGGGTCAGGTCCCTGCATGCTCAATGTGGTGATCCTATGGATCAATGTCATATCAACTGTGATGTGTCTATCTAGCCATAGATATACACCATAGTAACATGATATCAGGATATTAACACACATGTTAACCTCCTGGTGCCTTCCAAAGTGCAGAATATTCATCACATTCAAGAGGGTGGACTGTGTGAGGTTCATATTCCACGGTTGGGGGATTATTTTTGATTTCTTCCCCTTCGTCTTGGTCAAATACTTGTAAGGATATCACATGATGTAGTTCTTGCGGTACCCTAGGTTGAAGTCATCAAAATTCAACATTGCGATCTTATCCTGCTATGTTCTTACTGCACGTATCCCCTTTGAGAGGTACGTAGTAACCATGGTGTAATCAAAGTCTCTCGAGACACTCTCATGACTCACCGTGCCAGCCAAAGGTGGGATGTAGTCAGGTAGGATGGTCAGGATTAACTTTTCATTCACCAAGTCATCTCGATGATTGGTTCTTTTCTCTGTTGTAGGTTGGGATGGTTTGGATCTACGAGTAGTCGATGAACATGCTTTCACTCCTCTCGTCGATGAGGCTTGAACTCTGACGAACATCACGTTCTCAACCATAAGGTTGATTAGAACTTCTTCGACAATTTTCTCTATGGTGCTGAGCTCATCCGACATGCACGCTTAGATCAGATAACTTAGGTGGATGAATGAGTGCTCAAAGCAATAGAACATGTTTTGATCTCAATAAACACAATGTGGTAGCAATGAGTTGGCTTGGATACAATTCAAAAAAGTGTTCTCGATGCAACAATAAACAAAATAAGTAGACATGATGTAACAAATCTCTCCAACGAATGGGAGGCCTTCATCAATGCAGTTCTATTCTTTGCGGCATGGTCCCAACAATTTGATGGTGAGATTTCGGGCCATAACTGTTGTTCTAACCATTTGGGGCATCAGACTAATGTTTATAATGCTCTCAACGGATATATCACTTCACCATGGCAAAGAGCCATGTTGTGCTTTTCTAATATCCAGACGAAGTTCCAATTTTTCAAACCTTCCTTCTGCGAAGCCCCTTTTGTAACATTTTGCAACTTTTCTATCTTTACTCTCTTCTTACTGAGATTTCTAGCCTTCTTCCATGTTATCTTTATCTCGGTATTCCTTTTTCCATTCTGATTCTTATCTCCTTTTAGCCTAGTAACTTTGTGCCGTTGATGGTCTTTTGTAGGGTTAGAGAGTAATACTTATTCTCTGTCTGGGGTAGGTGCTTCACTCTTCGGTGAGTCTTCTTGTGTTCTTTCAAATTCGACATCCAAGTGGCTGGATTTAAATAGATTTGATCTGTTCTCCTATTCTTCAATCAAGTGTGCTATCCTCTTCATCATGAAATATTTTAATTCTTGCTTCTTTTGTTCTAATACTTCCTCTTCTTTTCTTTTGGCCTGATATTTCTCAATCCAAGTTTTTCCTAGTAATATAGCAAATGGGGCGCTGTTCTCAATAAATTTAACAACCTCAAAATCTTCTTCTGACGAAGTTCCATGAGCATTCATAGATATTTGGGCGAGTCTTCCACATAGGGTTATCAAATTTACTCTAAATAATCCTATTCCTCTTAATGAAGGAATCGCAATAGGCTTTCCTAAATTTTCCCAAGTTCTTTCTGTCATGATATTCACCTGTGTTTCTTCATCCAGAACACAGTCAATGTCGAAGTCTCTTATTCTTGTTTCTATGCATTCTTTTTCTTTGAATCTCTCTGATAAGTTGATATTTCTGTGATCATTTAGGGTTTCTTTCATTTGTATCAATACATTCTCTGATTCTTTCTGGGGTTTTTCCATGGTCTCAATTTCTTGATCTTCCTCAGGGTTTTCTTGTCTCATATTCATTCTTTCAACCTTAGCAATCATTCTAGGGAAATCCAAAACTTCATGATCCATAGCTTTATAAAAAAGACAACTAGGTCTTCTACTAGGGAATTCCTTAGCAAGATGTCCTGGTCTTCTGCAACTATAACAAAGAGTTAATCCTCTCTTTCTTTTGAATGATCCCCAACCTTTCTTGTACTGCGCACTAGGGTCACAGTAACTAACCTGCACAAAATTCTTTCTAGGATCCTGCATCCATTTGTTAGTCCAAACATTCTTTCTATGAATAGGGATAGCATATCTTTCGTTATTTCTATAAGATCTACTCATATAAAACCTTCTTTCATCTAACCGTGCCCTAGTTTTTAGGTTAGGACATAATTTGTCAAACATACCTAGATCCATACTTTTGAAAGAAAAATTTCCACTTATATTACCTTTAGCAAAGCATAAAGCCTTCAGATCTTACCTCTTTAATAAAAAAATTTCATTGATCTTACCTCTATCAGAGCACAAAGATTTCATATCTTACCTCTTTTCTTTAGATTTGCCTCCATAGAACTTCGTAAATAAGGTATAACACTACGGAATAAAGAAACAGATCTACACACAAAGCTTTCTTTTCTTCAGTTCCCAACAATCACAGTTTCAGGTCCTGGAAATAGAACCATTTGTTGGCATAGGGGCAGACCTAGGGTTCTACGCTCAAGAGAACATCAACAAAACCCTAACTATCGGCCCTTTTGGCAACACCTGCAAAGCAGATGAAGTCTCACCCAAGGTAGAGATAGGGGTGGTTGTAGGACTCAGATGTATGCAACCTTAGCTAGGACACCGATCTATGATTACAACACCTTAACAGAGAACTTAGTAGTTATAGTTCATTAATATCCAGCCTTATTTTAAAAAGCAGATAAACCCTAATAACATAGCAGCACAATATTCACATAGATCTGATATATTCAAGCACTAAGCACATCAACATAGATTATATCTAGCATTCATTCACATTATTCAACACTAAGATATCATATTATATTCTTCTAAGCATATATCAGTGCACTAAGAATTTAATTACATAAACAAGAGAACAACCATAAAGCACAAAGCAACCACAACACAGGATATACGTGGTTCACCCCCAGTCTGAGGCTACGTCCACCAACTCTTATCTTCTTTATTAGGCTATTCCAATATTCTTACATGCACCAAGCCACAAAGCCAACTTCACATAGGACAGGAGATCTGCATGAACCTCACTAGATCCTCCTTCCCCGAGTTAGATCACAACACAAAGGCTTTCTTACAATCGCTTGCACTTAGCTCTGCAAGTTCTTATGCACACAATATGCACAAATATAACTCAATCACATAGATATGACTACTTACATCACTTGCACTCAACACAATATAACACTTAGCACCACATCTCTTTTCACTTAGCACACCAACCTCTTCTTACATCGCCTATATTTCTATTTATACATTACAAAAAGGGCCTAAACATGGGTAAACTCATGGGCCGACATTCCCATACCTGTTACATAGCCCAAAACAAAAAAAAACCCTAAAAAGGGGTTGAGATCCCGTGATCTCCTCTTTGACTTGTGCTCCGCCTTCGACATCTTGTCGAAGTCCCAAAAGTAGGTCAAACATGACCAAGGATCCTCAAAACTTGGTCAAGGGACAACAAGACCAAAAAAGGGTTAAACTATCACTCGACAGACAACGTTTTCGTTATTTTTAAGAGCTCAAACAAATTCTAAGCATGCTCTTTGAGGATGAGGTCATTAAAAATGTTCTAATTCCTATCACACATACCAATTCTAGACAAAAAGAGTGTGAGATCTTGATAGAAATCAACAAAAATCATAAAATTATCTTTTCTAGGGTAATTTAATATAAAAGTAGGTAAAAATGAATTAGTT
This sequence comes from Picea engelmannii, assembly GCA_009831015.1. Taxonomy (NCBI): domain Eukaryota; kingdom Viridiplantae; phylum Streptophyta; class Pinopsida; order Pinales; family Pinaceae; genus Picea; species Picea engelmannii. Next base: position 32,327 of record ML838210.1, on the reverse strand, counting down.
AAAAATTTAAAATAGGGCCAAATGGGATAAATTCCAATTCATTTTCAGTTCACCTTGTAAAAGTTGAGATTTTACCCTTTCTTGAGTGATTCTTGTACTGCTAATTTCAAGAGATCTAGGACACAATTTCCACTACCGTCTGGACCAGGTAGGTGCTCTTTCCCTCCTATATCTTTTCTAGGATTTGAGCTAGGCTAAGGATTCCATGGCACACTCGAGCAGTGATACTCAAACAAAATATCATGGGGGGCATTAATGATTCCCTATACATCAAAGAGAGGGGGACTCAAATCTCTCTGGCTCGTTCTTGGAGGGTGTCAGGCATAAAAATTGAAATGTTTTTTGAGTTTTTCTCAATGGAAAAGAACCCATTTACTCTCAAATTTTTACTGGTGATTTCTCTTGTCATTATCAGTATATTTTTTGCCACCATGCTGGACTGGAAGGAAATAGAGCAAGAAAGTGATGATTTTTATTCCTTACAATATCAACAAACTGTCAATTCCCTCACAAACTATGGGTTGTTAACGTTTTTCAAAACCCGGAGTATGAGGAAAGAACTGATGCTTTTGGAACATATTATAGAAATGTGGGATGTCTTTGAACAAGTTTTCAGAGTTGGTCCTTAGTCCCTCGAGATCGATCTTGAGGATATATTTTTTTGATAGGGCTCTCAAAGTGAGGAGAATCTATTATACTTTTTGGGTCTCATGGCACGAGTAGGTTTACTGATAGTTATGTCTTAGATTTTTGTTGAGTAGGGTCCCACAAAACTGGTGGAAAGATCGCCATGAAAGAGATAGCAAACCGTCCTGTCCACACTATTTATTTTACCATCACTAAACTGGTGGGAAGCACTTGCCCCCACCTCATTTCCAACTCACATATGTCTTATGTAGTTGAGTGCATGGAGCCCAAGATTTTCAACTAGTGTGGTGGTGTGTTGACCAATTTAAAGGAACAAATCACAAGGTGTAAGACCGAAAAGTAGAAACAATTTGGATATGGTTCTTTACTAGTACCATTCTTTCTAGAGAGAGTTCCCTTGTTGAATCCTTATATTCACATGCATGTACATCCAATATCTGAAACATGCATGGAGACATGGACTAGTTTCTTGGCTTGACTAGGGGTCGGTCATCTAGTTTTTTCTTTTGATGTCAATTTCTTCGATTGGTGGAAGAAGAAGTTGCCTATGATAGAGGACTTCCCCTATGATGGTATAGATTTCCAAGGAAGTACGAACTTGGTTCTTCATCAAGGAGCATAGTGGGATGTTTCATGTGGAACTCTAAATAACATGACCTCATAATCTATTTTTTAAAGTTTTGATGTATATGGATTTTTTTGTTGTACAAAGGGATTAACTAATAATTTTCATCTTCTAGAACGAGGACCGGTGCATCCTGATGGTATGTCAGCATATGCTCGATGCAAAGAAGCCTTGGATATAGAGGGAGTTGATGATGTTGGAGAAATTCATGATGTGGAAAGGAACTTGAGGGGTTTAACCATGGGAGTCCCCTCAATGTGTCTTCAAGATATCCCTCATCACTTATAGAGACACATAGTGGGTCTGTCTAAGGGCATGAGTCACCTACTACTGTGAGTAGCTAGATAAATTATTGACTATCATGGGTTTCATGCTCCATAGGAAGACTGAAAAAGTTTCCTGATGGATGTTGTCCTATATTTTGAGATGATGATGTATAGGCTATGTAGTGTAACACCCTGTTTCCCCCAGTCTATAAAAATAACTATAATGGCCAAGAACTATGGCAGACTCAAAGATGTGAATGTGTGATTTTGAATGCACCTTAGTATAAAAGGTCAACGAATGTAAATAATGTTATGAATACATGTTGCAGGACTGATGGGAGGGGGATGTGCTAAAAAGAGATCACGATGGCTGATGAAAGGTGGTGGAAGGCACCTAGAATGGTGGCATTAAATTCCACCGAAACCAATACCTTATTTGGTCTTCACTGGCCCGAAGATCAAGAGCGGCTCGCTGGCCCCAAAATGAATTACTCTCTAGGTTGGTAGGTGAAGAGGCTCCTCATGAGTTAATGAGGGATGGGGGTGAGCTGCCCATCCATGGAAGCCTCAGACTTGACCACCATGGGGAAGTTTGTGCCACACAGAACCTCACCGGAAAGGAAAAGGCAGGAAAGAGGTGTGGAAGGGAGTCAGTTGTGACAGAGATCGCAAGAGAGGAGAAATCTGGTTGGACTCTGGAAAAATATACATAGTGATTGATAAGCAGAGAAGGAGAGTAACCTTCGTTCTCGACTTCTGATGAATAGAGACTCAGTCTCACAGCATCGTGGTCTAAGATCGGGGGTGGATAGTGGTAAATCCATTCGGAATCACTGAGCCTACGGTTGGGTGGAAACGATCACCCCTCTCAGCAGTTGCATCAAACCTGGTGTTTTTCTGATAAGTGTTATATCTAGTATCTTGAAATGAATATTCTGACATGTATGTTCATGGTTTGTGAAATTAGGAATGATTTTAGTATAAGAATGTCTGTATGGTGTTTTGATCAGAAATGGTGGTTG
>ML838210.1:3028-15025 GCA_009831015.1 Picea engelmannii | reverse complement strand
GGCGGATGTAAGAAGACCTAATAGAAGCTTCCGCTTCTAGAAGGATCTTCCTCTAGATGCTTCTTTTTAGTATAAATAGGAGTTGAGGGTATGAGAACCCTAGCTGGGATATTATTGTAACAGAGCGCTACTCGATTGGAGGTGGCCCCCTCGAAGAGGCCTGTGAACATTGCTATCTGAATCAAGTGCTATTTCTGTTCAAGTGTTATTTCTGTTGCTATTTTGTATATCATTTCTGTGTATTGTGAAGATTATGCTGGATATTTTACTGTTATTCTGTTATTTCTAGCATTTCGTCTCTGTATTGCATATTTTATATATCTGGTATCTTGCAACAAGCCCCATAGGCATTCGAGGATTCTGTTCCTCGGAGAAGAGAAGGAAAAGCCAAAAAAATTTAGTCTTCCATAGTGGGTGTGTTACATGTAGCTTAAGTTTTTGACCCTTATGCACATTTTGGACATATGTATGACACACTTTTTCTACTTATATATATATATATTGGGATTTTGTTTTAGCTACTTATTTCTTAGTGTAATGTTTTCATTTTTTGCACTGTCATGTATGCTTTATGGTTTCAAATGTTTGTCTATGTGCAAGATGCAAATATAACATGTAATTCACTAACAAATCCATAATAACGTTAAATTATATCGATATATGTCAATATTCGATGTAATCAAATGACCTTTCGAGACGACGAATCCTCAAATAAAGACGTAGCAATATTGGATTACAGATAGAATAAATGTGATTCAAATGAAAATCTACGAGTTGAGAGTATAGATTGACAATTATATGAGTTATACCAAAAGAGGCATCCTTATTCAAAATTGTGATCACTACATGATATTATGCAAAATTATTGGTCGCAGGACCAAGACAAATCCCTCCTGAACTCACCAACTCACCAGAATGGTAAATGGTCCAAGTTACAGAAGCCAAGTTCCAGGTTTTTCATATAGAACCATCTGTAAATACAAAATGTATGGGAAAGGACACTAACATCTGTACGTTCAATCACAAAGCATGATAAGAAGTTATGGGCGAAACAAATTTTCTTTCACAAAAGTAAATGCAGACATCACACCAAAATATATGTTACAATAATGTACAAAGAACACATGCATGATGTCCCTAAGCATAGTAATTTTTAAAATAGATCCCATTCAGGGGCTCCTTTAAAGGGATTCCATCATAATCGACCATCTCATAAGCACCTTTCTATAGCATATGTTTCATGATGTAAGGTCCATGCCACATAGGTTCAAATTTTCATGCCCCTAATTTATCATGATCACAGGACTAAGTCCCCTTCTGCAAAGGTGCAAGGTTAGACAGACTTATCATATTGAATTTTGATACATTTATGGTATGTCTCATTAATGAGAGCATCATCATGATGAGTCTCGTCAAGTTTCACCAAGTATAAAAAACGTTCTTCCTCAGTAGAGGTGTTCGGAAAAATTTCTATGGCTAGATTCAAATATGGAATTTTGCATTCAATCAGAAACAACGCTTCTAAACCATCAACCAACTGGAAGGGTGAGAATACAATGGCAGTTTTAATGGAAGTTTTGTAATCCCAGAGTGTTGAGAAAAGTTGTAATTTCCAATTGGTTTTGTTCTCCCCACCATTCATTGAAGCATGGTTTTCAAGACTTTATTGATATCTTTTACTTTTCCATTGGATTGTGGATAATACAGGGATGTGTTTTCGTGACAAAAAAACAATTCGAGACTCATCTCATCCATCATTTGATTTTGGAAATGGGGTCCTTGATTAGTTACGATAGCTTGTGGGACTCTAAATCTAGATATGATGTGGTTAAATATGAATAGAGCAAAAATTATACCATCGTTAAGGAATGTAGGCATATCCTTAGCCCATTTAGTAAAATAATCTATGGTAATGATAATATAATTGTTCCCCCTGGATGAGGTAGGCTTACATTTCATAAAATCAATGCCCCATTTGGAAAATGGGCCAACAAAAACTACTCAATGAAGTGGAGCAGGGTGGGTACATGCTTTCTTTTGGAAGTGTTGGCCCTTGACCACTTTTGGGACTGCGACAACTTGCCAAGGATGGAGCGCAATATGAAACAAAAATTAAGGAAGCAAGACCTATTTTTGGGTCCATTTTAGGGTTTTGGGTTGATGTAATGGGAACGGGATGTCGGCCCATGGGTTTACCCATGTTTAGGCCCATTTTGTAATCTATAAATAGGCAATGTAGATAGTTAGATAAGGAGGATATAGTAATGTAGTACATCTATGTGATGTATGAATGAAAGCTTAGTGCTAGTAATTGGATTTATGTGATCGAATGTATATTAGAGTGCTCTGTGCATGATATTAGAGAGCTAAGTGTAGGTTGTTATAGTTTGATGCTGAAGAGCAAGGAAGAAGGATCTAGCGAGCTACGTAGATCTTTTGTCCTGTGCAAATTAAGGGTCAGTAGAGCTCTGTGTTGTAATTGCTTGATGAAGATAATATAAAGAAGACTTTGTGGATGTAGCCCCAGGGTGGGGGTGAATCATGGTAACTGTGTGTATAGTGTTTTGTGCTTCACTCTTATGTATTTATATCTTTCTTGTCTAAGTGCTTGATGTGATTAAGTAGATCTAGTTATGCTCTGTGCTGTTGATGAATGGATGAACATTAGATCTAATATATGAGATGCTTAGTGCTTGATCTATTGAATCTAACCTATATTTCCATGGATAAGTACTGAATCATTCTTAGTATAAGTATTCACTGCAATTCTCTGTTCCTTCTGCGAAGTATATTAATGAATGTATGTTAAGGAATAACTGATGCTAAGTGTGATGTAAGAAAGATAATCACAGATCTGTGTCCCAGCTAAGGTTGTAGACACCTGAGTTTTGCAACCACCCCTGCCTCTACCTTGGGTGAGACTTCAGCTGCTTCGCAGGTGTTGCCAAAAGGTCCGGTAATTAGGGATTTGTTGGTGCACTCTTGGAGCTAAACCCTGGGTCTGCCCATGTGCCAACAGGAAGATTTGACAGGGTGGGAACTTTTTAACGACTTTAATATAGTCTTTAAATATCGAGGGCCAAAAGTACCCTGCATGTAGGATTTTCTTAGTTGTATCCATCCTAGAAAGATGACTGCCACATGCTCCCAAGTCATATTCATTCAAGAAACGTTCAACTTCTTCATGAGTTAAAAATAGTTGTAGAACAATATCGATACCATGGCGATAGAGAGTATCACCAATGATACGATAATATTTAACATGATGTCAAATATGATGACGCTCATCATGGGATATGTCAAGTAGAAAATGTTGGGTATGGAGATATAGAAAAATGTCTCCATACCAAGGATCATAGGTACTGATGAGGAACAATAAATCCTATAGAAATGAGTCAAAGGGATCAATTTCTACATTGGTACAGGGAAAGTCACAGATTAACTCAACAAATACAAAATATTTCTCTGATGTTGATTTAGAAAACTTGAGATCAAATTATTGAAGAATAATGATCCACCTGGAGTGTTCCCCCCCCAGTACTTGACGATTCAGAAGATGATACAATGGGGTTTGAATCAACAGTAAATGTGTTTTTTCAGAGTTAGATATAATGGTGAAATATTTGAACAACAATGGTTGCTTCCAAAGCCAACTTATCAACATGTGAATATCAGAGTTCAGGGCCAATGATGCTTTTACTCAAGTAGTAGACCACATTTTTTGTGTCATCGTCGTCCTCTTGAACTAACACAATGGAGATAGTGGAAGTAGAGGCGAACAAATAAAGGATATAATCTCTCATATAGTTGGGGGTATGTAACAATGGCGTATGTGCCAAATCATGCTTGAGATAATCAAATGATCACTAAGATTGGTCATCCCAAATGAAAGGGATGTCCTTCTTTAGTAATCACATAAATCCTTTCATGATCTTTTCATAATTGCAAAAGAATTGGCGTGGAAATTTTCCCTTCCCTTGTAAACTTTGGAGTTGGTTTAGGTCATTAGGAGGTAAAGCCAAAATATATTTCACTTTTAAGGGATCCACCCTAATCCCATCTTTTGAAACCACGAAACCTAGGAGTCTACCTAATTCGATAGTGAAAATACACTTGTGAGGATTCAAGCATATATTATAGAACCTAAATCTAAGAAAAATGGTTCTCAGATGATCAATGTGATTCTCTTGATGGGATGAATGAGTAGGAAAGTCATCGAGGTAAGGCTCAACAATGTTTTTAATATTGTGGAAAGCATACAACATAGCCCATTGGAAGATAGCTCTATCATTTTTAAGGTTGAAGGGTAACTCGTGATATGTGAAGGTTCCCCATGGGAAGATATTTTTTTTTTATGTTGATCATAGGGGAGAATATCGATTTGGTTGTAACCCGAGAAGCCATCCATGAATGAAAATATTACGCTTTCGGTTCAATTGTTGATGATTTGGTCAATGAAGGGAGTAGGGTAATTTTCCTTAGTAAAAGCCTTATTTAGGTCACTATAGTGGACACAAAATCTAATTGTCCCTTGTTTTTTGTGACTGGAATGATGTTAGAAACCCATTCAGTCAGAGGTACAGGATAAATGAAACCATCCTTCAATAATTTTTCTATTTCTTCTTTAATTACTGCATTTTTTCTAGGATGCACTTTGCAAAGCTTCTGTCGTACAGGTTTAGCTCTAGGGTAAAGTTTTATTTCATGCACTACGATCGAAGGATCGGTCCCTGGAATTTCTTCGTAGATCTAAGAAAAAACATCGTGAAATTATTTAAATAAGGTTGTGTAAGCCTGAATTTCTTTAGGTGAACAATTCACACCCAATTGTATGGTTTACATGACACCATCTTTTTCAGATATGTCAACCAGAAAGGTCTACGTGATATTCCCTAAAATTCCCTCAGAAATAGTATCAAGAGTAAGTATTGAAGATTGAGAGTTATTGACAATATCAGATGGAAATATGGATTTAATCTCTTCCTCTATCACATCCAAACTTGGCAGAAAATATGATCGATAGTGGTGATCACCCCTAGGTAACTCTTCTATGCTAAGCATTTCCATTATGGATTTGTCTAATGGAAAAATATGTAGGAAATAGTCAAAACAAGATGATAAAGAGTTTAACCAGGATGGTAGAAAATAGTAATCCAACACCACTAGATGTTGATCATTAGAAGAAGGAGAAGCAGATTAAATAACATTATATGCTTCCTAAGCTTGGCTAAGTGGCATAACATCACCAAGCATATCAAGTTCTAGTGGACTAGGTATGACCCAAGGATCAAATGATTTAAGGGATTGGTTACCATGGTTGAAATCATTTTAATTGTTGCATTTTTATGTGAGGTTTTAGGAGAATATAGGGGAAAATATCCCACGAGTGAGGAATATTTTAGGAGACCTACTCCCACACTCTCATATCTAAGCTTCAAATCTCCCAAAAATGGGACATTGTTGGTAGTGTGGTTGTGGATATCTAGTGTACAGTAATCCAACTGGTTAATGGTATAAATCTTCCCTTTATGAGAAAATTGTACAAGATGAAAGATCGAATATGCAATGACAGTCATCGCATAAATTTGTTTTTGTCCGAGCAACAAATTTAGTCTAGAGGAGCGTCGACCAGTTCAACATCGATGGAAATGGTTTTTCCCCCGAGTTCAAAAACTAATGATTGCAACAGTCCAAAAGGTCGAAAACCTCTCCCATCAAATGCTTTCAATGTAGTGGGGGATTGATTTAGACTAGGAGAGTTAATGGATTTCCAACAAGTTAAAGACATAACACATGTTGAAGCTCCTTCATCCAGTATAGTACGATGGATATTCCTATTCCAAACAACAACTTGAATTTGAAATGCAAGATGATGAGAGAGCTTCAATTTATAATCATGCAGGTTAAATGTAATAGAATTGGATGACTCGGGGTCTACAACTCCAATGGATTCTAAGAGGGTTCTATGCTAACTAGGACAGTTTTGTAGAACTTCGAGTGTTGACATCGCACAAGGTGCTTGTGCCATATATTCAACACTGATATAGTTATGGGAAGCACGCATGTTTGGATTAAAAGTTGGCCATCAGATTGTACTATTGGTTTCTCTATCTGGGGGGGTCTAGACAGAGGGGTAGCAGAAGTGGAAGGCATGTCATTCGCAGGTCCATTTGCACACTTTCATTATTGGTTTTCCCTAGTGGTGTGTCATATGTCTTTTCTCTAGTCGTCAAATATACATTCCTATTAAACATTAAAACATGTTAACTTGAGGAAGAATCCCCACTAGGAGGATGACATATATTTCCCCCTTGCAGAGCTGCAAGATTTTGTGAAACAATTTTTTTCTGCTATGGTGGAAAAGGATTAGTTAAAGCAGCGGGTTTGGAATTCCCTTTTAAAATTTTTGTCAATTCATCTTGACAAGGACAATCTCTAGTGTAATGATCGTCTCCACACATTAAACATTGATATTTCATATTTTGTTGTGGTTGTTTATCAGCAGCAGGTGGGTGTGTTTGTGTTTTCAGAATCTCCATTTGATCAAAAGCATTCTTAGATTTATTTTTATTCTTATTCTTTCCTCTAGGTTGCGAGGATGAAGCATATTTGGCCGCATTCACCTGGGAGGTTTTATTAGGAGAGGAAGAAGAGTTGAATGGAATGGAAGTCTGTGTTGTAGCTGGGGTAGAAGATGAATGGCTTGTTGGACCAGTTGATTGTGTGGTAGAATGAATTTTTAAAAAACTAATGACACCATTAGAATGAGCATCAGATGATGGTTTTGATGGATCAGTTGATGTACGGGGAGTGTTACGAGGAAAATCTCTCTATGGCTAGGGGTAAAAAAAAACAGACAAAAATGACTGCATAAATCAACTCTAATCTCAGGTATGATATATAAACAAATATGATATCAAGATAATATAAAGAGCCTACCTCGTCTAGGCATTCGATGAAGTCCACCGTTGAGCACTTGACTCAAAGTAATACACTTGCAACTTGTCCTCAAAAACCAATAAATGAAAGCATATGGTGATAATATGTAATGATAGCACATTCAATAGCATAATCCAACAACATTCATAACAAATATGCCCATGGAATAACAATTCAAATATTTGCAAGATATTAATTGGACGAGAAAATAGTATTTCTATTAAAATGTAATCAACATAAGTGAATGAATTACAAACTTATGTGTCGGCAAGGTTCAAAATCGAGAAACTAAGTCCCTTCCAGTTGGGTCTCCACCACTTCAATCTTCCACCAAAGGAAAGCTCATATAAGAGAGACAATGAGGTTCTCAATCATGTAGGGAATATCTTGGGGGCTGAACAATGTGTTCATACTTAAAAGGATAAAGGAATACAAACTCAATATGAAGTGAATAATTTCTCTAGAGTAAATTTGCTCTCAAAGTTGAATTATTCTCCTCTTTTCCATAGCTCGGATTTGGCCCATTTATAGCCTTCAAGTGGAACTAAAGGTCCTATTCCGAACGTTTCCAGTATATGGAAGGTCAAGGATCATGGATCTCATGAAATGACATAGAAACCCGACACCATTTTTTAATTTTGGGCACAAAACCTGATGTACACGAGCTGTAGTGGTGCAACCTTTGTATATGCATGCTATATAATAGGTCGGGCACGTATATGTGGGAAAATATTATTTTTAGCTCTGAGATTTGCAAAAAGGGACTTCAAGTCTGCGTAGGGAAATGGATAAAGGTGTTCTGAGAAAATTTTCATAGGGTGAGGCAAATCTTGCTATAACAGAGAGCATTCGGGATTATATTGTACAAGGTACCAGGTTGGGAATAAACCAAATATAGATATTGAGCACGAATAATAGCTCGATCTTTAGTTAAAACACCTCCCATCATGACATCTCAGGAAATGGGTCATAAAAGGGAATTTGTGAACCATTCTGCCAATAATTGGTCTGGAATAACATATTTAATTAATCATCTTTTCCACCTCCACTCATGAATATGATCAGAAATATGAGTGGAGGTGGATTTCCAAAGGGAGGTTAAAATATCCGTACCAGTTTCATATATAATAGGAAATTGAAAATGGGTTAAGAAGGGCATCGCAAGCAAATTAAATTCATTTAATAAACCTCATGATAACTCAATATACCACTTTGTTATCACTGAAATTTCGTCCGCAAATGGTTACAAGAATCCAACATCTTCAAACAGATATGAGTTCACCCATGGACCAAAATTACCAAAAAAACATCTCCAAAAGGTCCAAAACTATACAACCAGTTATAAAATTAAGATGCACTATGACTACACAGGGTGCGCACACACATGCACCATCAAGAAACGTAGGAAAAGTGCACATGCGCATGATGCGCAACTGTGGATGCTAAAAGCTGCACACACCTGAGAACGACGCATTTATGATGTTGGTCGGCCTCCCACCCACTTCGGGTTCAACTTCCAAGTCGATTTGACATCCAAATCTCGGTTGGATCTAGTTGGGTGGCTGGTCAAAGACCTAAAGGTGCCCTAAACAACCCCTTTTCACACTAAAAGATGGTTGCACAATGCCTCAAAGTGGTGCTATAAAACAAAGCCATGGGTGCACTACATTTTCAAGGAATTCATTTGTAAGGTTATGCTGCTGCTATTCTCTTGAGGAATCCTCTTTTCTCATCAAGAGCATACTAGCACCATTCCATTTGGGCAATCCACATGACCTTTTGAGTGAGTTAGCTTGGGATTCTTTCACCATTTCTTTCAAGTTTTCAAGTTGTAAGAAGAGCTCAATCTTAGGGGTCCAAGAGCCCTCCCTTGGAGAAAGAAGGGACCCAAAGTCTCATTTATTTTCAGTGTTTTCTTTTCACTAATACAATCATTTCCATTGGTGACATGATTCTTGTTTGTTTCTTGTTCTTATGTCCTTATGCACAATAGATTAGTTGTTCTTTCATTTCCTAGTTTAATTCTTAGCTTAGTCTTTTATGTTTATTCTTCTAACCCTTTCCTTTACTACTGTCTTTCTTAGCTAACCCAACTAAGCTTGTAAGCACCTCTATTTTTCTCATTTAGGTGACAAAAGAGGCGCACCACACTTAGTTGTCAAGACTGTAATAGTTCGCTAGAAAAGAGACAACCAAATAAAATCATCCATCAATGAGTTGGATGAATACCAAAGATGGAATTCCATAACATGATTATTGGGGTCTTCCCCAAGTTTTCCTTCAAACTTAGGAATATATGATGGCAACTTGGAAGGAATTATTGGCTACAAAGGAGAATGTAATATGGGATCATTTGTCAATCTCAACAAGTTTGGAAGGTATAAAGTAGCTAGAAAGGGTAATTGTCGATTGATTTGTGGATACTCGTAATACTGATGAGGCATCAAAATACCAGTAGGACCATAAGCTGGTTACAAAGGAACATTATATCATGATGGTCCTCCCATAGGTTTTTGTTGTTGAGGAATCTAGGCAGTAAAAGTGGGATTCATCGATTGAGGTATTTGGGAAAAAAGGGTCAAGTTCATTGGCTGATTAGGTATATTTCCTTGTGGAGGAAAACCTCTTTGACTCGGCTGAGCCTAGGTAGGGTTAACAACACTTGAATTTTTTTTCCCAGAATAGAGTCATGAGGGAGTAGTATTATAGGGTAGTGCCTGAATGGTTTTCCCCCATATGGGACTTGGAAAAGTAATTTTACCCTAGGGATGTTTTTGGATTATAACGAAAGGGTTTGCAAATTGTCATATAACTTGTCCTCTAGTCACATGTTGGGTAATGACTAGGATTTGTCCACCAATGAAGGGTTTCCCCCCGGTTGAAACTTGTGTCACAATAGGATTTTGTGTTCTAATAGGAGGTGGTGTCCCAATGGGATTATGTGGTATAAATGAACTTTCAATTTGAAAAGGTACAGTGTGTGAAACTATCATAGTGTTGTTGAACTGACTAGGAAGGAGAAAATCTAAGCTACTTGGCATTTGACTTGCACCATGAGCGATATTACCTATATAGGAACCTAATGGAGGTTCTATAGGAAAATTTGTCGCAATAGAAAGAGGTTGGGTTGGGGTCATACCCATATTAAGGCAAATGTATGGGCATGAATATGTTCTCCACAAAGTAGAAGGAATAATATCAGGAGTCTGAGTAGGATCAATTAATCCATATGTTTGAACACGGGTAGTAAATCCTTCTATAGGGTTAGATGTTCTAGACTCTATGGATAAAATGTCCTCGTATGTTTTGAGTGGTAATTGGGAAGGATACTATTGTAGTGTAGAATCAAAAACTCTTGAAGGAGGTGTTGGATTACTGAGAGGGGGAGGGGTGAATAAGTAATAACGTAATTATAATCCTTTTTCTTCAAATGTTATATCAATGTAGAATTATTATCCAATAATGAGCAGTAATAAATAAACAATCAAACACATGCACAGTACACCAGCGTTTTACGTGGAAACCCAAATCGAGAGAAAACTACATAATACTTTTTCTTATATGTCTTGAAGAATTACATTCATTGGAGGCACCAACTTCCTTTGTTTTCAGCTGCAACTAGAAGGAGGCTCCAACCTCCTAGTTTCTCAGGCTACAACCTAAGGGAAGCTCCAACTCCCCAAATATTTGGCTATAACCAGAAGGAGGCTACAACCCCCAATGTTCTCTGGCTACAACCGGAAGGTGGCTACAACCACCTATCCTTGCCTCGTCCTGCCACCCTTAAGTAGAAGTAGAATGATGGAACCATTGTCACACTATCACTGTGAGATATACTGCTGTAAATATGTACCAATAAATATGAACCATGCATCAACCTATACCATAAACAAGTGCATCAACCATGCACCAACCTGTAATCAACATGTACCATAAACAAGTGCATTAACCACACACCAACCCGTAATCAACCTGTACCATAAAAAAAGTGCATCCAACCATGTGCCAAGTATGTACCAATCATGTTTCAACTACTCATCAACTATGACTCATCAATGTGTACCAACATCATCAACTATACACCTCATGTATGTGCGCTGACTCATCAACTACTTGTCTCAACCATGTACTCAACATGTACCTCAACCAAAAGCCCTCGTCAATTTCATTATCCAAATATTATTTGTATCTCTGTAATAGACCTGGTGTATATGATCACATTTCTGCAAACCTTCCTTAACTTTAAAAACAAGAGACTAGCATTTTCATCAAACTTTTCTTTAGTCTCACATGCCTAGTTTTGGATTAGTCAACAACCCTAACTTGAAGTAATCATAACTTTGAACCTGTAATGTATAAAGATCTGAAAATGATACACAATTTTCTTCAGTTTGTTTAATGAAATTCTTCCAAACGACACTACTTGGAAGCTCTCATAAAAGGAGTTACAGTAAAAATGGCATACCTTGCTGAATTCTGGCTTATTCTAGAGAGCGACCTTGTAGAGCGTGCCCCGCACAAAATGTTTGATAAAATGATCTAAAAATATTACACATAATACTAAGGACTGTACCCTAACTAAAAAAATTTGTCTCACTAAATTTGGATCTTTTATGAAGAAGTTATGACGTTTTTACCCGAAATACTTGATTTTGACTAGTTTCAGGACTAGCCACAAATCCTATTTTCCACAGAGTGTAACTCCCAAAATACAACGACCCACAAGATGAATTTTTAACCACAGATACTTGAATATGTTTTCTCACTTGCATAAAAATTTTAGGATATGAATCATTATAGAAACAAAGTTATAGCAAAAATGGTGAGATGACTTGAAAATAACATACCTTAGAAAGCACCATCAAAAGAATTTATCCTTCCTTGCATTTCGGCCTTATTTTCTTCACTTTCCTCTGAATTTTGGCTTAGATATCATTTGTAAACCTCAGACACCTATAAATATTCAATATTCTCAAGTGTGATTCAAATGAGAGAGCCTTGCCTCTTATTTATACTCTCCAAGTAGCTTCCTTAAAAACATTTTCTAGGTCACTTGGC
>ML838209.1:9001-44968 GCA_009831015.1 Picea engelmannii | reverse complement strand
CTTCCACGTATTCTTCTCCTCTTCAGTTCTCTCTAGGGAAATGCAAAGGATTTGCAAAGGAGGAAGAAGCAATTCTGGCTCAAACTCAAAATGTGGTTGCAAAATATTGGGGCAAAGGGGGAATATTGAAATGGGCAGAGTTTCTATGCTCTCGTGCTTATTTCTAGAATGGGGCCCCAACACCTTCTTTTATAGGCCAAAATAGATAGTAACAGTTGGGGTGACTGGCTATGGGCGGTCAAACGGTTAAGTAACGGCCCGGTAACTCGTATCCCTTTTCAATTTTCATTTTTCGCGATTTTGTGTGAGTGTACGCCGGCTGTAGTGGTGCATAAAGCGTGTGTACGCAGGCAGTAGTGGTGTAGGGCATGTACACCTTCAAAACAATTGTTTTTAAAAGAGTTTTTCAGTGGTGGTTTGGCAATGATAGCAAGTAAGATGGCGTGATGCCAGGTATGCATGTCTGGTGCAGTTTAGGGTTATAACAGGATTGTAGTAATTCAAATAAAAGTTAAATTTTAAGAAAAATAATTTGCACCTTAAAAGAGTACATGCTAAGTAATGGAAACAAGTTGATAGTTTTTAATTTTCATAATGCATTATTTTTTATGAGCCTTGAAATTTTGTTTAAAAATTATGCATTTTTCATAATTTTATACTCATTGGCAAAATGAAATCAATTCAATTAAGGATTTCTCATATGCATACATGATGTGCTTTAAAAGAATGTATATTAATGTATGGAGATGAAAAGATATTTTTTTATTTGATAAGCATCATAATAAAAATATTTAGATTGATGCCCCAGACGTTTACTGTTGGCACCCAAAGTTTTGGGTTCACTTTGCACGCGTGCACAAACGAAGTTGTGCAGGCTCATTCCAAAGTTTTGCATGAATCTAAGCCAATGCATGAGGAATGAAAAGATATGTACACCAGAATGAGTTTTGATATCGTGTGCTAAGCCTAAAAGGTTACCAAATGTGCATTGGTCTGAGTTTTGTCAGTTGCATTGGAAATCAAGAAGACGCACGTCGAAATCAAGAAAAGGATCATAAGGAAATCCCCTCTAATGATTATTTCCAGCAACACAAGGCATCATTGAGCTGACAAAACATGAAATGGAAGGGCGGTTAATATTTCTCAGATTCCTAAAGGCTACGTTGATTGCAGGTAGGTGCCAGAAGCGTGCAAGGTAGTTGCTAGCGCGCGGTTGTAAGACCCTAGGTTCAATTTATCTAACCAACAAAACCCTTCAAATACCGACCCTTTCGGCATCACCTACATGCAAGTGAAGTCTCACTCGAGGTATGTATTGGGATTGCATGAACCAAGTTTCTGAAGGGACGAGGGGATGGGAGGCTATCATCATATTCACTCCTACTTGTATACCATGTGCGTAGTATTTTGTGTCTCTTTTCCCTCAATTAATTAGTAAAATTTATTTATGTAACACAATTGTGAAGAAAATGGAAACCTAAAATATTCACCGTAACATTCACAATTATTGTGCATCAATCATCTAATAAATAGATCTAGATCTAGTTATGCATAAATAGAACATCCATGAACAATCACATAAAAAGACACTCAGACACAGAATTTAACATCGTTCACCCAATTCTTGGGCTACATCCATAACAGTTGGCTTCTTTATTATTCTTTGTGCAATCATCTCAGGGTTGCGCACTATGCTTACAATAGATAAATCATGATATCCTTCCCCATATTGCCTAACTTCTTTGTAGTGCAAGCCTCTCTCTACAATCCCTCTCCTAAACCTTCAGACATAGACTATCTCTCATTCTCAATCTATTCACTCAGCCTCAACCTAGCATCAGCTCAAATTCAACAGCCTATTCTTCTCGGCCCATTACATATTTATACATAGAATTTAGGGCTCAAAACCCTACTCGCTTATCCCAAAACCATATGGAAACTCATTTTTCGGGCGTTCTTTTCCTGCCTTTGCCCTTGCATGTTGCTTTTACAGTCCCAACTATTGTTCTTCCTGATTTTGCACATTTATTTGCTTTTGCATTCCTAACTGTTGTCCTTCCTACTTTTTCATGCGCCCCCAAAACTTATTTCTTTGAATTGCATGTCCAATAGGCCGCCAACACTCACATGTGGCTCATTCTGAGCCACTTAATCCTATTGTGTCGCGCCCCTCCATGCTTTCATAAAATTTTGGAGGGTTTCTTTTGTTGTCGTGACTTCTTTCTTGACCTCTGCTTCTTGTTCTGAAATCTCATGTATGACCTACGCAATCAGGGTCATGATTTTCTCCTCATTGTCTTGTGTTTCTTTCTTTATCATGCTCTGTGCAGCTGCCAATTCCCCTATTAACCTGAGTGCTTCATCCTACAACGATACTAATCATTGTTGGAGAATATTTTTTTGTTCCCTTATCTGTTCTATTTCAGTATATGACTAACTGTTTTCCAGGATGGTCGCCATGCACTCAGCTGGTGGAAGTGTACTTATGTTCTCCAAACCCTTATGTTCCTTTTCCTATGCATCCCTTAATCTAGCTTGCATATCCTTTATCTCTGGATCCTCCATCAAATTTGTCCAAATATGCATGCTTTCCTCACATATCTTCTGCACTCCTCATCCAGACTCTTAATAGTTTCTACTTAGGTCATAGTGGTTCTTTCTCTTTGTGCCTTTTCCTCAGGTGGTGTCCGTGGTGTGGTGCATGATTCCAAGTCTTTGATCCTGGTGCGGAAGCCTTTAATTACTTCCCTGATTTTTTAGACTTGCTCTTCGAGTGTGGATTCTACCACCATCGGTATTTATGGAATATACTTATAGATTTTTTGGATGGCCTATTGTATTTTGTCTACCTATTGCTTAGCCTCATTCTTCTCCTTCAATATTCTCTCGACCTTTTCCTCATCTGCGCTCTTCTCCTGTAAAACAATTATATAATCTTGTTGTATCTATGTCTTCTTTATCGTTACCTTCACCAATTCGCTCGATGTTGACTCTGTGTAGAACTGTATTTCTTGTGCAAACCTTCTACTATGCTTGTGGGCATCTGTGAAATGACTAAGTCCATGTGATTTAGTTTTTGTACCTTCTCCTTCATCTCGGGAGTGGGGAACTCAATTACATCTGGTGAGATATTCAACACTTTGTGCCCTGTTTCCATCTCTGAAAAGTAAGAAGTGGTGGCCCATGCTTCCCCAGTTGTTCTTGTCGATGGTCCTTCATCGGATATTCACTCTAGTGTTATCCTTACTACATCCGAGAGTTGTTTCAATGTTGTTCATTGTTCCTGCACCTGTTGGTGCAATTATTCTTGTTTTCATGTCGCTTGCTCCATTACTTCAACTATGACGTCCCTCACTTGATAGTATTTTCTAGCGATGTCATCATCTGTCAAAGTATAGATAGTCGTTACTTTGTGGGATTTCATCTTCTTGTGCACAGTTTTTGTTGGCCCCTTACCCTTATCTTTCCTTTTTTCCCTCACGTTTGGGACTGTTTTTTGCGTGTCTTATGTGTCTTTGCCCTATTAATTTCCCTGTCCATTACCATTCTCTTCTATGTCATTTTCAGGGTACTTTATCTATGTTTCGTTCGCAGGAACCTTCTGATCTGAATCACAATCCCGCATGATCATGTGGATTTCTTCTTCTGTGACCTTGTACTTTTTCTGGACTCATTCCTCTCTTGGGTCCTTTTTTTCTTATATATAGATATGGTGTCGATCTGCCCAAAACCACACAATCAGGGTGTACGCCTCTACTAGTTTTGGTGAAATGTGTGGTGTATCCTTGATGCATTTATGAATCCTTTCACCATACAAAAAGAACTCCACATTAGTGTCGATCTGTCTTCTTTTGTTATTTGTGTACCAAAAATTTTGATACTTAGCCACCAAGCATGGATTACCTCTTAGACTCAAGAATTGTGCATCCTTCGGCTCTTCCCACACTATGAATGCAATCAAAATTAGAATCCATGGATAATATAATTCCATGCCTCTATCATGTGCTTCTACGCATTCAATGAGGAATTGGTTCAATAAGAAAGGTTCCTAGCTCATCGATACCCCTTCGACACACTTCTCAACCATAGCTATCACTCCCATTAACACTTGGTCTTTTCTGTGTTTCCTTAGTAACTTGTATGCCAATGCTTGTGTCACAATCCTTATTTTTTGGTTGCATATGCTCGGCACATCCAACCCACACACCCCTCTGACTGTGTGAAATTTCTCTCACATTGACTCTGACAGAGCCCTAACATTTTTCTTGTCGGAAAACAACAAGGTTGGATCTTCCCCCTATGTTGGTAAGCCTATGATTCAGGCAATGAGGTCAACATCTATGTAAAATGTCCTATCCAACCATAAGTAACTACCATGCACACATGTTAGCAGTGTCTTGATGCATGCATTCACGTCATTGCTCCTTTCGAAGTGTGGGATGTCGAACAGGTTTAGTATTTGTGCTCGCTCCAATCCTCTGGCAAATACCTTTGGAACAGGTATGCTCCGGTTCATTGTTGGATCTATACTCAGTTCCAAGTATTGGTGCGGCACAATTTTAGGGAACTTATCTGTGTCTGTGATATCATGGTTCACATATTTGAGCTGTGACACCCTCCCTAGAATGTCTTCATCCATCATGACCCCATTTGGGATGTCGGGCGTCGCCAATTCATAATTGGGATTCTTTTGCAATGTCATTGGTGTGGAATCATCCTTCCTTGGTGGAATTTAATCTCAGGGAAACCTTGACTTCGACGATGATGCTCCCGGAGTCTCCTCAACCTCTGATTCTACTGTTTGTGCTCCTCTTCCGTCTTTCTTTGGTACGAGAGTTGTTTCTTTTGATGGTGTCATTTATGTAAACTAGTTACCAACGAAAATTGCTTCGGCTCTGGTGTTTTTCTTGGCTCTGCAATACAATTGTCGGCTCTCTCTTACTCACATGCAACTCTAAGTGACAATGACCAACTCTTGTCTACCCTTTGCAAATTTTGTGCCCCTTCTCTGGTTTTCCATGTCCCTTTGCGCCTGAATTAACTGTTTAATCCGCTAGTGGTGTGATGAATGCTTGATTTAATGCTTCTTTATTACCATATCTTTCGTTGGATTTGTGCCTCATACAGTTAGTCTGTCACGATTCCTAGTGGATTTTTCCATTTCTGACTACGTATCGTCTTTATGACTTGAGATTAATGCTCTTTAACTATCATTTTCGCCCTTTAGATTCCTTTAACTGTCATGATGGTCCTGTTCCACGCATTTCTTCTATGCGTACCTAATTGTCTCTGTGTTGGTTATTTTATCTTGGAAAAACTCACTTTTTTTGCACAGATCATGTTGTTGTATCTCCCTTACTTCTTATTGTCTTACCTTTGGTTTTCTTTTTCCACCTTTTGTTTGTTTTTTTTATTTTTATTTTTCTACTTTTTCTTACTTTTTATTTTTCTTTTGCCTACTATAATACACTACTATAATACAAAGGTTCTCACGAAGTTCAGACTAGTGCGTGGCAGGTTGGTTGTCCCTATAAATTTTCAGTCGAATGCCAACCACCATTCCTCTCAGGACTTCTCCATTCATCGTTTCCAATTGCACAGCACCAAACTTCGTCACATGCTTAATCACGTATGGTCCTAACCAATGCATTCAAAACTTTCCTGGATGTTGCAGAAACTTACTATCATATAGTAATACTAAGACCCCCACTTGAAACTTTTTATGTTTAATATGTTTATCATGCCATGCATTTTCTCTTGCCTTCTGAACTTGTTGATGGAACCCTGCAACAAATCGATCTTCCTCAAGATGTAACAAATGCGACAATCTCTCCTTTACTACATTAATGTCATACATACCAGCAATCGTTGTGACGTGCAAACTCAGTACAATGAATTCCATTGGCATTATTTCTTTTTTCCCATATACCAACCTAAAAGGTGTCTGTCCTATCAACTTTTTTCTCATAGTCCTGTATTCCCATAATAATGCAGGAACCCTTAAGTCCCAATCATCTCTCCCTACATTGTAGATCTTTGTCAATGCAGTCTCTAAAATTTTATTGAAGGCTTCTATTGTTCCATTGGCCTGAGGGTGATATGGTGTGCTCCTTTGATAGTGAATTTGAAACTCCTCGGTCAATGTTGCAATCATCTTATTCAAGAAGTGTGTCCCTAGATCACTAAGTAAAATGTGTGGGCATCCAAATCATGTGACTACATTCTCAAATAGAAACTGCATAGCAATCTCCGAGATGAAGTCTATGACTAGTATTGATTTTTCCCATATGGTCAAATACTTTGTCACAGTGATTATATACCTAGCTCCTGATATTCTCACTTGTGGGTTGATCATTCCAACAAATTATATTGCCCATTTATCAAATTTCTTCAATGTAACATGTGGGTGTAAAGGCATCTCGTCCCCTTTGGATGGCTTTCCCACCCTTTGACAAACATCGCTTTCCTGGTAGTGTTATTTAGCATCCTTATGAAGTGTGGAACACCAGAGCCATGTGCAAAAAATAATTTACATTGTTTCTTTACCTGCGTAATGTCCTCCTGCAATACCTTCATGCACTTATGATAATATCATTGGCCTTTGATTCTCTAAACACATTGTCTTAATATCCCATCGACGCCTAACTTGTATAAGTTCCCTGCAATTAACTGATAGTTTTTTGCTTTAACCACTAATTTTTTCTTTTGCGCCATTGTCATGTCTAATGAGGCCATTCCTATACTTAAAAACTACACAATGTATGTGATTTAGTTGTCCACCATTTTAACTGCAAATAACTGCGCATCCGGCAAGTTGTCATCTAGATTCGCTGCATCTTCTCCTAATAGTATGTGTGATAAGTGATCTAGTCTTGAATTCGACTTCCCTGGTTTCACAACAACCTCAAAACAATATTCCTGTAACAACAACAACCATATTCATATTCTCCCTCGCAACACTGACTTGTTCACTAAGTATCTTAGTGCATAATGGTCTGTATACATCTTAAAATGAGACCCCAACAAATAATGTCTAAACTTCTGCGGTGCATATACCATGGCCAATCCTTCTCATGATGTGGTAGTGCAATTCTTTTTTGTTATTGAAAACTTCATGTTTGCAAATTCAATTGGATGGTCTATGTCTCCTTCTACTGACTTAGATAATATTGTGCCTAAAGCTATGGACGACGCATCCACATGAACATGAAATTACTTCTTCCAATCTAGAAATATCAAAATTAGCACGGTCACTAATTTTTGGTTCAATGCATCCAAACCCTTCTGACAGTCATCATTCCACTGGAAATTATCTTCTTTCTTCAACAACTTCTCCATAGGCGTTGTAATCTGTGCATAACCCTTAATGAAGTTCCTATAGTATCTTGTATGACCCAGGGTTTCTCTCAACTATCCGACTGATGTGGGTGGTTTTAATTCCAAAATCACTTCAATCTTAGTAGGATCCACTAATAAGCCCTAGTTACATACCACATGGCCCAACAAAATTCCAAAAGGCGCGTGAAAAATGAATTTCTTCAAATTCAATGAAATCTGGCATTGTCTACATCTATCCAACATTAACCTGAGTACTTATATGTTATCTTTCAATACACTAAACACAGTCCAATCATCTAAGTAAACTTCAAGGAACTTATAAATAAATTCCTTAAAAGTTGCGACAAATACTCTTGAAAAAACCGCAGGTGCATTCTTCATCCCAAAAGGCATTGTTGTGTACTGGTAGTTTCCCCACTCTATTGCAAAAGTAGTCTTATATATGTCTTCCTGCGCAATATTTATCTGATGATACCCTGAAAACCCATCTATGAAAGAATAGGCCTCCTTCCCTTCCTACATCCTCTAGCACTTCATCTGTAAAAGGTGTTGGAAATGGATCATGTAGACATGCATCATTTAGCTTTATTAGGTCTACACAAGTTTTGATTCCCCCTATTTTCTTATCTTGCACTACCATTGGACTTATCCATTATAATTCCACGATTGGTTCAATAATTAGTGCTTCTAACATTCTGTCTATATCTGCCTTTACCTTCTCTTTATACTTTTGAGTTAGTCTATATGGTATATGTCGTACTGGCTTAGCATAAGGTTTCAAAGGGATATTAATTTATCCTAACTCACCAGCTATCCCTTTCATTTCTGAGAATGTAGTTGGTAATATATCATGGTACTCGCACAGTAAATATGCTCTTCCTTAGCAACATTATAACATTCCAGTAATTCATGAACAGTCATAGAAACTCTATGTGCACTACACATAGGTACCACCTCCATTGGCCCTTATTCTAAAAATATCTTGGTTCTAATGGCCTGCAAAGCTACATCTAGTAAGGGAGAGTCATGTTCAAATGTAAATTTTACCTTAAACCATTGAATTAACTTTCCCAATTCATTGTTTCTCTATGCATTTCTAGTTCCAGGTACCAATTCTTAGGAATTGTATCCAATGTATGTATAAACATGTGCTTCCATTCCTTCTTCGAGATCGAACTCCATATGTTTCTCAATTTCTCAACATGATCTATTGGATCACCTACTCATGTATATTCCTACGCAGTATACGCAACCCCGATACCAAATATAACTTGCATCAGTATTCTACACTACTTCCAGTCTTTTATTCCTTCTTTGTGTGCATCCCACCATCTGGATGGAGTGGCCTTCAACACGACATCTAATGCCAACAACCTTTATTGTTCGAGTACCTGCAACTCAAAAACATTTTCAAAAGATTCTATGTCATTCAAACCATCATACTTGGTCAGATCACATAGTTTTGTTCCAATCCAACGCAACGATCAAGTAATGTGGGCACATCGTCTGGTGGATACTTCATGCATCCTCTATTGCCAATGTTTCAGACCTTCCTCTAAGTCCAACACACAGGAGCTAATGCTTCTCCAACTTAGTGCACCATTTGTAGTGGGATTAACATAGTCATCCATTTACGCAGTCATATTATACAAGTTGTCAATTTTGTTCCCTTTTGCAGGTTATATGTACCTCTTTTCTTCTGTTGGATCCAATGGCGCAGTAACTTTTAAATATCCTACCTCAAATATCATCTCCCTCCTCTTCAAATTAATAATTTTCTGATTGTCAAAGGCCCATTCTAACCCCATTAGTGTTGGATATGGCTGACTATCATCCATGATCTTGATGACTTCAAAGTCTGTTATATTGTGCATGCCATCTATATTTATATGTACTCCTCTCAATTGGCCAATTGGTACTATCTTGTGCAGGTTTTCCAACCTTAACTGAATGGGAGACCAGATTAACTTTGGTTTCCCCATCATTTCCCATGTTTTATTTGGTAACACATTTACATCTAACCCCAAGTCCAAAATGACATTGTCGACATCATTTTCCCCAATCTACGCACTTAGTTTGAACTCTTCATTGGTCCTGTTTTTGTGTGGTACCTGATTCACTACCCTCTGTGTGGTAGGAATTTCCCTTTCTTCTGTGCAATGATCAACCATGTCGCATAATGCACTCAGTGCAGTTTCATCTTTCATCAATTCTATACAACTTCTCATAAACTCTCCTAGGGTACCTTCTCAAGCAGCTTTTCTGGTATAGTACGATCACATACCGGAGGCATGTAGACCACAGGAGGCACAGATGATGTTGATGCTACCCAATCTGGTCCTAGTATTTCTTTTCTTTTCCTCTAATATGTCTCCTGTTCTTACTAAGGGTCAAATGTCGGCATAGGTCCTGTTGATTTCCTCACCCATTTCTCAACTTCCCTCCCTCCATTCATTGCATCAACCCCTGTTCTATTTCCTCCGCGTGTGACAATTGTTATTTTAGGTCCTTCCTTGCGTTCCTTGGCTGATATATTTTGTACATTTTGATTTTGGTTCTTGTTATAATTCCCTCTTTCCTGCCACTTCGCAAGTATTTGAGGACAGTCTTTTGTCACATGATCCAGTGCTCTACAGTATGTGTAGGTTGTACAAGGATTCGGGCAGTCACGAGCTAAGTGTCCCAGTTGATTACAAGTGTAACATGTTATTGATCCTCTACCTCCTCTACTAAAACTTCCTCTGCATCGACCTCTGCCAAATTGTCCTTGGTTTCCTAGATTAGAGACTCTCTAATTATTATAATGTGGACCACCTCCTTATGTCGCAGCATTCTTCTCCTGAATCATATACATATTTGAAGTGTCCTCTCTCATCAACTCGAATGCAAGACAATCCTTCTCTTCGTGCATGACTGACTTGCAAAAGTTACAAAATAAGTTCCTTTGCGTACTCTGGTATTTCTACAGCAATGGACAATCATGTGGATGGTGTCCCCATTTCTTACATATTTCACAATACCCTCCTCCTGGTAATGGATTCAGTGCTCCAATCGCCAAATATTGTGCAAAAGTGGGGCATTCATCCTTATGGTGGCCTTCAGTCCTACACTTGGTACACCAGACTTATTCACACTTCTCCTTCCCTTTTGTAAGCTCTGCTTATTGAATTTTTAAGGTAGCCAACTGCATCTAGACTTGTGCCATGCCCCCACCATCTCCTACAAGAGATTCTTCTAGCTTCATCGCAATCTCCAAAGCTTCAGGATGTGACGCAACATTCTGTTGAATCAACAGTCGGTGAATGTGTGGCAGTAGTTCTGCAATAAACTATTCTTGGTGTTGTTGATTGGGAATTTGAAATGTCAATCTACCCATCAAATCCTTAAACATTTGATCATAGTCCCAAATGGATTCACTCTGCACCTGTTTGATTTCCTTCAACTCTGTAATGTATTGCGACTCAGACTTTGGTTTCTTGAAATCTTTCAACAATGCTTGTCTAATTTATGCTAAAGTCCTCACTTGACTTGTAGGCGTAGTACTTTTTATTTTCATATACCAGACCAATGTGTAGCCTCTAAATGTTGTTTCCAACTGCGCAATCTTTACAGCTTCATCCTGGTCATTCTTTGCAGCACAAATTGTTTCACATACAAACAGATGTTGTTGAGGGTCCTCCAACCCAACTACCTAGAAATCAAGCAGTCTCAGTGTGTTGTCTAACCTTGTCATGTTGTTTTTTGTAGTACCTCCCCTGAACGATGTTGGTTGAATATGACTTGGTGCACTGCTTCCACTGCTCTGGCTACTGCTACTCTATCTTCCCCTGCTCACTATAAGTGCTTTTGAAAAATCCCCAAATGTTACTTCTGATCTAGGTGACACACACGGGGTCATGGAATCTACACGGGATCTAATCTGTGTAAGACTTAACTACTCTTCTATTATAGGATTGAACTAAGAATTCTCTTCCTCTCCTTCTAGGTGTGGTATTTCTATGATCTGGACTATTACATAGGGTTCTCTCCTCTCAAACTCATTGCGTGGATCTCCTTTCTCAACCCTAGTCTTCAACCTCTTGTACCTTCTTCCACTACGCAGTAATCCAAACTCATCTTCCTCTTCTGATACACATTCTTTATTTCTCTACATCCTCAGTCCCTCCCTTCCTTCTTCATTTCTTCCCTCATTCTTTCACACCTTCAGACTATCCTCTGGTCATGCTCGAGTTCCCCTATGTGTGCAAATCCCTTTAGCAATCAGACTTCATTGTCATCACACACTTGTCGCACAACAACATCTTTATCCATGTACCTTTAGATTTCATAAACCTTATGTGCATACCCTTGAAGAAATCCCTTTCTGCAATACTATATGACTGGGTACAATCTACTGCAAATTCTGTAATATAACCCCCAGTATGTTTTTCAACGAGAAATCAACTACGTGGGAAGTATTATTACTTATAGAATTCAAATGTCTTACCAACTCAGGAGTCCGGTTCCTAAGTGTTGCAGTACGGTATCTCCTAGTATTCTCCAATAATATTTCTAACCATTCAGTTAAAATAATTGGAAATTCACCAAAGAAAAGCTCATGCATCTCTGTGTACACATAACTTTGCATCCATCGCTCATCGCTCATCCGAGGGTTTCTATTCTCTTTTTGGGAAAACTCTTGTTCCTTCCCTTCTATCCATTCGGTGATCACTTTCTTAGTCGACCTCCAAAACATTCCCTCAATCACAGATTCTGGGTCTTAGCAATGGAACCATTTGTTGGCATGTGGTTGTAAGACCCTAGGTTCAAATTTTCTAACCAAAAAAACCCTTCAGATACCAACCCTATTGACATAACCGGCATGTAAGTGAAGTCTCACCCGAGGTATGTACTGGGACTGCAGGAACCGAGTTTCTA
Source organism: Picea engelmannii (assembly GCA_009831015.1). Classification (NCBI taxonomy): domain Eukaryota; kingdom Viridiplantae; phylum Streptophyta; class Pinopsida; order Pinales; family Pinaceae; genus Picea; species Picea engelmannii. Next base: position 32,713 of record ML838209.1, on the reverse strand, counting down.
AAGGGACGAGGGGATGGGAGGCTATCATCATATGCATTCCTACTTATCTACCCTGTGTGCAGTATTTTGTGTCTCTTTTACCACAATTAATTAGTAAACTTTATTTATGTAGCATCGTTGTGACGCAGATGGCAACCTAAACTATTCACCATAGCATTCATCATTATTGTGCATCAATCATTTAATGAACAGATCTAGATCTAGTTATGCATAAATAGAACATCCATGAACAATCGCATAAAAAGACACTCAGACACATAATTTAATCTGGTTCACCCTATTCTTGGGCTATGTCCACAACAACTGGCTTCTTTATTATTCTTCGCGCAATCGTCTTAGGCTTGTGCAGTGCGCTTACAATAGATACATCATGATTTCCTTCCCCATCCTTCATAGTTTCTCTACAATGCAAGCCTCTCTCTGCAAACCCTCTCCTAAACCTTCAAACATAGACTCTCTCTCATGCTCAGTCTATTCTCTCAACCTCAGCCTAGCATCAACTCATCTTCAGCAGACTATTCTTCCTAACCCATTATATATTTATACATAGAATTTAGGGCTCAAAACCCTACTCTCTTATCCCAAAAGCCTATGACAACTCATGAAAACTCATTGTTCGAGTGTGATTTTCCTGCCTTTGCACCTGCATGCTTCTTTTACATTCCTGATTGTTGTTCTTCCTACTTTTGCACGTCTATATACTTTTGCATGCATAATTGTTGTCCTTCCTGATTTTGTGTGCACCCTCAAAACTTAGTTCTTTGAACTGCCTATCCAACAATAGTTTTGTCAGTCGAGCGAGTAGAGCATAGCAGAAAAAGACAGAGCTCTCGAGCAGTGAAAGTTATAAAAGAAAGAAGTGATATCAGAAATGGAGCTAGGTAGATATTCTAGAGGAGATTCATTGAGTCCTTAGTATCGATCTCGCTCTGAGTCCGTTGTAATATTGTAATGTCTCTGAATATAAATATGTGCTTGTTATATGTATGAATTTTTGGGATTGCACACGCCGCGTGTTGTTTTACTTTTGGGAATTTATATAAATGAAGATATGTGGTTGTCATATATAGTCTACTTAATGTATGCCTTTGTGTAATGGAATGACTCTGGTAATATATATGCAACAGTTTTGATCTCTTCTGTGTCTATCATGTATGAATTGGATATGTGTGTATTGTTTTACTTCTTAGTCCTAATAATTTGTCAGATATGGGTCACATGAATGCCAACCCTAATGGATCTTTGTGTGTTTAGTCTTCATTCCTATCACAAGACCTTATGGTTTTTGTGATCCTCTATGCATCTCGAGTTAGACCTTCCTCGACCTTTTGATATGTCGATGCTCTGGGGTTTTTGTTGGTCAACTATGGATGAACCTTGGGTCTAAACTCCCCAATGTTAAGAAGGCTGTGTGCGCGCAAGCGTGGAACAAAATGCCAACATTTATTGATAAATTCAAAAGTCCACTCATTTGAAAGTTTGTTGAATTGATCTTGTTCTTACGACTGGTGAAATATTTATGTATTCACTTTGATTCTCTTAGATTAATTTTTTTCTCTATTTATGGTCTATTTGTGGTCATTGATGCATGGAAAGAGGAGTAAATTAGAAAAACATGATAAAGGTAAATTGGAAATTGGAAATGAATTAAAGTAATATTAGTACTCATATAATACATGAAGACATACAAGGTTAAGGACTAGCTAAACTTGTCTTAAATGATGATATGATATGTTTTTGAGCATCATTGTATTCATTATGTGTGCAACAAACTCAATATAACATGAAGAATTTTAATGAAGAAAAAACAAGGAAAAGCTTAATTCCTCCCAAGTTTTCTTTCATTTATTTCCATACAAGATAATTTTGAACTAGTCATTTGGTGTTAATTATTACTTAGTAATGAGAACATAAAAATTCTTTTAAGACATGTTAAAATCATCATTTTTAGAGACTTCTTTTATTAAATAATTGATTGGCCATGCTTTTATACGTATAATCCACGTATGGAAAGAAGGTTTGTCGAGAGTAATTGGTACTGGGTCACCAAACCACCATTTCACTTGTCCGTCGGACCACCAGCATGAAAAAGATTAATGAAAGTGTTGGGAGGCCCTATCTACTCCAAATCACGACGGTATTTGACCATTAATGAAAAAGATTAATGAAAGTGTTGGGAGGCGCTATCTAGTTTCACCATTCAACCGCTTCATTGAATCACTACATCATTGGGCCACCAAATTGAGAGAGAAATTGAAACGTGTCAAATGAGACTACTTAGTGTTTGGTAATATTGTTAAAATACCACCAAATCGAGGTGATTAAAGAATGGGGCATATGATAATTGTAGAAAATCCCACGAGTTTTGAGGATTGTATCACGAATTCATAGAGTTAGTTCCACTAAATCACAAGGTTTATGCCAGGGATTTAAAGTTTCAATTAGATTAGTGAAGAAAGATGTGGAATTGTAAAGAAGGTTTGGTTGATTTCCATATGACAAAAGGAGAAGATAAAGAGCAGGTTGCATAAGAAAACATAAGGATAACTATGTTAAAATATGAAGAATTTCTCCCATTACCATATTTGGCTGCTCATAAATGGTTTCTGGATAAAACATGATTGATTTCAGAACATGTGTTTTCTTTTGCCTATTTAAAGATATTTTCTTTAAATTATTTTTTCTCTCTTTTCATGTTTTCTATTAATATTTATTTATGTTCTATGTTGAATAGGTTTCAGAAGAAATCATAACATACCAAGATAATTGAGGACTAGATTAAAGGAAATACATCACTAAATCGAGGAGAATTAGTCACAAAATCATTAACTGGTTTTTATAAATCATTAAGGATTATTAGCACGAGTTTGTGATCGATGTCAATGAGATCATATGTTTAAGGGCCCAAAATATAGAAGAAAGAAGGATAAGATCTATGGGGTAGAAACACCAAATCAGGGTTGACGACAAGGAAAATTCATGAGATCGTTGTATAAGGAGGACTAGATCAAATAGCGAGGGAGGAATTTTGGATGCAGGAAGGCAGATTTCTCTTTCCATAAGCTCTAAGATTTTTTCTTGAACAAAAGGGAATCGATGGATGAAGAATGCTTCGTTATTTTTATCAAGATTTATTCAAACACTTGTTTTCCTGTAGGGTTTGAAACACTATTTAAACATGTTATTCTTATGGATTTAAATAAAATAGTTAATACCCCAGTCTTGTTGGCATATTATGTTGAGTGAAGTGAAGTTGTTGATGTTGCAATTTTGTTAAACATTTGCTAATTCCTACACTCAATTGTTATGTGAATTATTTCCATGATTATGGTATCTACCAATTGATTGTACATCAAGTAAAAGATGAACCATTATTATTAAGATTATTCTTATGATTGATAATAGTTGGTGTATTTAAACTTACAGTTGACAAGTCTTTTATGAATTTCTTCTAAATAACTTGTCACTTATCATTCTCTTCTTTTATTTGATATCCATGTTCCGGTCCTAAATTGTTAGTCATCAGAAAATCCATTCATATATGTTTAGATTATTTCTTGCATATGGTGGATGAATAAATATCATTTTGGAACTAGCCTATGAAACTGTTGTTTCTCATCTCTTTGTTTTCCAAATACTTAAACTTTTCTTTGACTATAAGTGTGGTGTAGATATAATGGTTGTGATCTATTTTTAGTAACAATAGTCACCTTGCTCAATAATTCCTCAAGATCATGAATTTATTATGTTCTTGAGAATTAATCATTCTTATCCACATCTTTTAGTTATTAAAAGCGTTACTCTAATTTAGGTTAAGACACACATGATTTCAGATCTAAAATGATCAAGTCTCATATCCAAGGAGAAACTTTCCTAAGTGGAGAACCAAGCCCACATATCAGTTGGAAGCAACCATCCCAAACAAAAATAGGTCTAATTGGGACTTGTAATCGGGTAGCTATCCCCTGTTGCAGGAGGGAATTTTTTTTCCCATCAACATGATGATGATCATGGAACTGTTAGGAAGGCAATGGATTGAGAGGATGGAAAAATCTAGAAAAGGGCCATGGTTGAAGAAATGGTAGCCTTGGACAAGAATGAGGCTTGGGATCTAGTGGAGTTGTTGACTAGAATAAATTCCAATGGAAGCAAATGGGTAATTAAGAAGAAGTTGAATGTGTTAGCATTGATATTCACATTCAGACTGCTATGAGTGCAATCCCAGTACCCATCAAAGTGTGGAAGATAAAATTTATAGTAAATGACAAATGGATGAAAGATTCTGAAAAAAAAAAAAATGTTATCCATATTCTGATATTTTGATATTTTGATCATTGTGAATAAGTTGTTATCCATATTCTTTCATGATCAACAATACAGGGCATAAATTCCCATTGATTCTCTACATCAAGTGAACTTCTCAATGCTCACAATTATTTTTAATGAATCTGGAATATTCTCCAAAGTGTCCACCTTCACTAACATAACCTTCTTCTCTTCAACCACGTCTCTGACAAAATGACACTGAGAATAGATATTATTTTTCTTTAACTATCACAAGATTTCACTTTGACTATCACAACTATCCTTACAACTTGTTGTACCAACACAATATCAATAACCATATTGCTTCCTTCCTTGCATGAGTGGTTGCCATGTATTGATATCTTGTAATTGAGTGATCCAGAATATATTTGCAGAATGAAATGAATACAGATTATTATCAAAGATTCTTAACACAGAATAACATACATACATTAAAAATGGTTTCTATTCAATAAGGAAATAAGCTGAAACTATAAAATGTAGCGGAAACAAGCTTGCTAGAATGGTGGTGACTTATCTCTGAGAAGAGATGTGACAGTTGCACTCATTCGCAAGAAGATGATTACAATAAGGCTCTAAAGGCCTTTTTACAATAAACAAGAATGCCAAAATCCCTAGATATCCAAAAAACCTAACCCTAGGAGATGAAGCGCCAAAAGTCATGTGGGCCCCCTTTGGGTAAGTTAGTACATCAACTTCCCGGGGTCGTAACTTTTGCATACGATCTCTGTTTTAGGCGCATGATAGCCCGTTGGAAAGGTCTATCCAAGGAATACACATTATGTTGCTATACATCTAAGGTTAATTTAACTGGGGAGAGCCCTAAAAAATGTTGTTTAGGGCCTCAAAACGACCCCGCAAATCAGGGACCCAAAAACTAGGGAAAAAACTACCAAACTGGAAAACTGCCAAAATAAGCCAATTGGAATAGGTGGAAGGAAACCGACATCCATTTGGATCAATCCTCCCCCCTTAGGAAGAAATGGTTTCCATTTCGTTGAGTTCCCCCATCAGATGAGGAAATTTCTGCTGAATTTGGCCACGGGTGAGCCACTTGCCTTGGTTGGATCCTTTGTTGGTGAGTGCCCTTGATATGTTTTTCAACAATATGATCACTGGATGCATGTTGTATGCAGTCGGGGTTGAGCTCTGTTGGTGTTAGTTTTTCTACTATCTCTGAGGTGTCCAATAATGGTAGGAAATACGGTCGAAGGATATCCACGTTGAACATTGGGTGCAAGCCAAGGAAAAGAGGAATGTTGAGCTCGAAAGCATTATCACCCACAGCCTTGGTGATGGTGTATAGCCCATAACAGAGTGGGTGAAGCTTCCGATGCGGTCGTATAAGGTTCTCTTTCTACAAGTGCAACCAAACTTTTTCACCCACCTGAAACTTATGTGGCACCCGGTGTTGATCATGGCGTTGCTTGTACTTGTCATTGGGCTTCTGTAGGATATCCTGAACCTGTTGGTGGATGTGTTGGATCCTCTCAATGAACCGGGTGGCTTTTTCAACTTCAATTGGAGCAGCAAATGAGTCGGTCGAGGTGACTGCAATGGGTAGTGCAACATCTATGGGACCCAATGGTTGGAATCCCAACCCCACCTTAAAGGGGTTATGGTTGGTTGAGCTATGTGGGACTCGGTTGTAGCTATGTTGAATATAGGGGAGACTCTCATCCCATGTGCGAGGGTTCTTGGAATTATACATACGCAGGATGTGCACGATCATTCGATTTATGACCTTGGTTTGGCCATCTGTCTTGGGGTGGAAGGTCGTGAATTTCGTGACCTTGGTGTCTAGCAGTGACCAGAGGCTTGACCAGAATGTGTTGAGAAATTGACTGTCCTGATATGAGACAATGGTTTGTGGGATTCCAAAATGTACCCAAACTCATTCAAAGAAGAGCTTGGCAGTGGCCTCTACTGTGATGCTCTTCTTGCAGGTGGCCTAAATCCCCATCTTAGAAAAGCGATCCACAACCACAAAACATAGTCATTGCCCTCGCTTGGTGGATGAGAGGCCCGAAATGTAGTCTATTATAGCACAATTTGTATTTTTCCCAAAGGGAAAGGCTAAGGGAAGGAAAATTGACGAAACAACAAGTTATCCTATCATTGTTACCTTAATAAGATACCTCTTTCTATTTGGGGTTGATGGCCCAGGGGAGACGTCCCCGGTGACCTGGGGGTTTGAGAAGGAAAATGTTAAAGTGTCTATAAAGCTATCCCCTCTCACAATTCACACTAATCAGAAATTCCCAAGGTTTTAACCAATGAAGCAGTGATGTGCTTAGATGTACCTACCCAAAAACAAAGCAACAAGAAAACAATATATTTTGCAAGTACAATTTGATGTTATTGCTTCATAAAACCATGGACTTATCAATAAAAGCAATAGTTGATGCAAGATGAAGTGAACATAATTTTATAACAGCAATGTGTATAAGATAATAGCTTCACAATAAGTTCCTTAAAAGAGCTTCACAAGGACAAAAAATAATAACTCAATAATAACAATGTACTAGCAGTCATCATAAGCTAATTAGGTTGTGTATAAATCAACTTTGCAATTGCTTTTAAGTACTTGTATTGCTGCAATAAGTGGTTATAGCTTACTTTTGTAACAACAATAAGTAGGTTAGTAAATTAGTCTATTCTAGGATTAGGAAAGGTTAGTAGATAGCTTGAGGTAAAAGTTTTGAGAGTTGTTTTCATCAATTAATCAAGTGCAAGGCCTAGATCAATGTCTTTGGGGTTAATGGAGTCACTTTTAGCCACGGAAATCTTGAAGGAACAATTGATAATGTGAGATCTAGAGACAAGAAGGTCAATGATTGGGGTGTTGGTAACCCAAGACCTCAATCACTAAACCCTAGGGGGGAAATGGCCACTAGGAAGTAGGTAACCCTAGGCCCTAGCGGTTTTCCTCCTTCTTTAGCTCAAGGATGAAGTAAATGATGGATTGATGAAGCAAATGATGCTAGGGTGATGCAATGGCAGGGCCCTTAGCACAAAGCTTCAATAAAGTAGGGTTTCTAGCACAATCTAGTAGGTGAAAAGTTGTTAAGGCAAGAACAATAACATGTGCTTTAACCTCCTAGGGTTTTAAGCTAGCAATTTCATAATCTTAGAAGAAATGAAAAATAAATGTACCATAACCATTCAAAATGAAGAAGAATTGCAGAAATTTACTTACATTTGCCAAGAATAATCTAGTAATATGCCAAGTTGAAGACTTTCCACCAAGAAAAATGCCAAAATACACCAAAACTAGCCTCCTTCAAGAAGTGCGCACCAAATTTCAGCCAATAAACCCTAAGTAGGGTGAAAATTTCAGACCTCACTTAGTGTGAGTGAAATATGATCGAAAATACAAGGGGAAAAACCCTTATTTATATAGTAAACATGACCTTTAATTTACAAAATTAGGTCAAAAGGTCGACATGGCCAGTTTACATGTAATATCCATTTTTTTACATAAAATGACAAATTAAAGCCTAAATCAAGCAAAAGAGGTGATGCCATGCCCTTCCAGGGTGACATTGGACCTCCCAGGTGGAACGTTGGCATCCAAGAGAAAAATGTTAGGCCTCCCAAGGCCTTTGGATCAAGCCACACGTGCCACTTGGCACACAACTGCCTCCAAAGTGTCCATCAAATGTTGGGTGATGTCAAGGATCACAGAGGTGACATTGTGGGCCTTCCAAGGCCAACATCATAGTGGGAGGGCAAGACCCCCCTAGGTCCAAGCCTGCCAGGCTGTCTCTAGTGGAACGTCCTTCTCTCTCTCCGGTGCAAGCCTCTGGTATGTGTATGCCGCTAGCTTGGGTCTCAGCATCCATTTGGTGGGATTTTAGACCTATGGAGGTCTGAACTAATCATCCCATGTGTACCTTTTCATCGGGTGTGGCCCTGTAACAACAATAAGTACACCCTCCATGGGCTCATAAGTCACAGGGATCATAGCAATGCCAATCACATCTAATAATCAAGTTATCTAAACATGTGCATAAAACCCCCCTTTCCCAAACAAGTGCTCAAAGATGTTATGTTATTCTACAAGCCAGGTTTGGAGAGGGTTTCAGGAGGTCCTATTGGGATAATTATCATTGGACATGGGATGTTTCCAGGTGAGGGAAAATCCAAGTTATGTAAGTGGATGAGGTGGTATGGGGATGTTTGAGCAATGGGTGTAGTGATGTCAGGGAAATGTATGGCTTACCCATGGGTGCCTCTGAAGTGGGTGAGTTGTACCTTGTCATGGATGCAAATGTTTCCAAGCCCATTCAATGCCTTTTACCTTTTTATCTTATTGCTTTTTCTTTCAAGAGACTAGTTAGAGGACATTACCCTGGCGTGGTGAGCAGTGGTGACAATGTTACCCACAAGCATTTCACCAAGATGAGAAGGTTGGCTCGTGATAAGACCCCTTTTCTCTTAGCTATGCCACCAAGAGCCACTACCCTAGAGTGGTGACCAGTTGAATGGTAGTTTCATACCACTACATGCCCATGGACCTAATAGGTTGGCTCGTGATGAGACCCCCTATCCTCCAACTAGGTCTTGATTTTATTATTTTATGGGTCCCTCCATTTCTTGTTGAGAATCCTTTTATTGCTTTCTCGGGGATCCCTAGGCGAAGCATCTAAAGGTTTAGTTATTTTGGCTTTTCTCTTTTTCCATCTGCTTTTACCCTCTGGGACTTTAGCCCCTTCTTCCCACAAGGCAAGGTACAACCCTTTGCTAGCTTGAAAAATCAAGTGCCTGAACCAATGCAGGGGATGGATGAGAGGGGAAATGATGAAAAGTGATAAGTATGGTGGGAATGGACAATGACCTTTCATGAGACCACCCAATGGAAACTCAAATCCTAAGGGAACCAACTTTCTAGGGCATCCTTTCATTCCCCCCAGGTGTGGATAAGTGGAAAGGTATAAAGTCCAAGCACACGTTAGAAGCAAAAAAGAATTAAATGCACATATTCAAATGTTTTGAGAATCAGAGTGACACATACCATGATACCCAAACTCATTACCTCATGGAGCAAGACCCACTGCTGCTAAAGGACCAGGTCGATGGGATGGATGTTTCTACTGTTGACAAGGTGGAGGCACTAAATAAGAAACATGGGCCCTCCAGGGTGAGCCTCAAATCAATATGGCTCTCGGTACTCCATGTCTAGGACATGTGGGCCTTGAGACATAATCTCCTTAGTTAACCCTAGGCTAGGGGATAACATCTGGCTCCAACTCGGGGACATGTTCTCACCATAGAGCGCATGAGAACCTCAACATCTTTGGCATGACCTGTGACCTTTTTTATCTCAACAAACATTCATTAGTAATCATTTGGGGTAGTGATATCACCCCTGACTCATATATGGTATAGAAAATGAAAGTAAGCAAGCATATATACAAATGAAAATACAACTACTCTAGCATGAAATGCATATGGTATATACAATGAATGAAATTGCCTACATACTTACCTGTACTTACCTGTCATGTTGTTGGTGGGTAGTAACGCTTGATGTGTATAGAGTTCACTGGTAACTTCAAAGCCTCTCCTTCCATGGTTCCTAGATTGAAAGAGTTTGTTCTTGCGGGATTCATGATATTGTAGGGACTTGTCCATAGTCCATCTAACTTCTTGTGCATACCAGGTCTCTCCCTTCTCTTATCCCATAACAAAACTAAATCTCCCTCGGCGAAATCCCTATCCTTTGCCTTGTGATCGAAGGTGTTCTTGATCTTTTCCTGGTTTCTTTCCATTTGGCTTAGAGCAATCCTTCTAGATTCATCCAATTCTATCAACTGGTTAATTCACCCTTGGATTGCTTCTCCACCAGTGGTGTATTGCTGAGAAAAACAGAGGATAGCGATTTGGAGATTCACAAGAAATTTGGCTTCTAACCCATACACTAGCTCAAAAGGGGTCCTTCATGTTGAGGTCTTTGTTGTTGTTCGATCTACCCACAAGGCATATTTAATTTTGCTATCCCAAGACCTCTTGTTCTCTCTAAAAACCTTCTTGATGATGTTCATAATATTCTTATTGCTTGATTCTTCCAATTTGTTGCCTTGTGGATAATAATTGGAGGAATGAGATAGAACAATGCCATACTTGAAACAATATTATGCTAATGCAATAGAACTGAAGGCTTTGGCATTGTCTGTGGTAATCTTGGATGGGACCCCAAATATTTTTATGATTCTTTCCTCCAAAAAGTTCATGACTACCTCCTCGGTGGCTTTCATTGTGGGAATAGACTCAACCCACCTGGTAAAATAGTTTGTGGCTGTCAAAATCCATCGGTAACCATTACTTGAATTGTCTTAAAATTCCCCAATAAAGTCCAATCCCCACTGTTGAAAAGGAGCTTCTACTACCACAGGTTTCAATGGTTGTGCTGGGAGATTTGATTTACCAGTAAAGTATTGGCAAGGTTGACATGATCAGACATATCGGTGAGTATCAACAAATAGTGTTGGCTAATAGTATCCAGCTCTTAGGATCTTGTGTGTGGTGGTATGGACTGCGAAATGTCCACCACAATGTCCGGAGTGTAATTCCTTAAACACTTTATTAGCTTCTTCTTTGTTCACACATCTAAGGAGAACTCCATCGGGGTCTTTCCAACCAAGGCCATTCTCAATCAAACAATATTTCATATATTTAAGTCTCAAAGCCCTTCTTTTGTAGTCCACTAGGTGATCTAGGCACGATAAATTCTTAAGGTAGTATATTATATCGGAATACCATTCATAATGTTCTAACTCACTAACCACCACATTTATTTGTTTGTTTTGTCCCATTTGTATGGCCTCTTGGTTGCTTTCAGTCAGCATTTGGGCCAAGCCTTATCCCTTTATAATCTTGGTGGGTTTTATCTCTAAGTCATACTCTTGGATCTTGGAGACCCACTTGCCCCTAGTACCCATACAATATTGTTGCAACAAGACATCCTTTACTGTCGGGTAAGGGACATAAGCCTTGATCTTATTATAACCCACATAGTTTCTAAAGTGCTTAAGGGATTTCACTAAGGTGTAATTTTGTTTCTCAGTAATCGATTAGTTCATCTCTGAATCCCTAAGGACTTTACTCAGGAAGGCGATGGGGTGTTCATGATCGTCAACATCTTTCTGCAACAAGACACCTGCAATGGTGTCTTGGGAGGCAAAAGAGAATATTATGAAATCTCATGAATAATCAGGACTGGGGCTTGGGAGATAGCATCCTTTATGTATTCAAAGGATTTAATGGCCTTATCATCCCACCTGAACATTGTATCATTTTTCAGTAACATACTCATGGGTTTTATTCTTTCGACAAAGTTTGGGACAAATCTTCGAATGAAATTTATTTTTCCGAAAAAGGATTGTAGGGATTTCTTATTAGTTGGGGGACGCACATCTTTGATGGATTGGATTCTTTCAGGGTCTATAGAAATTCCTCCTTCCGAGACTATGTGTCCCAAAAGTTTCCCTTTATCTATCCCGAAGATAGATTTATTAGGGTTCAAGGAGATACCATACTTCCTACATCTCTCAAAAACAATTCTAAGGTGTGATATGTGGTCTTTTCTCTCCTTCGATATGATAGTGAGATCATCCTGGTAAATTTCTATGATTTTATGAATGAGATCCCTAAATGCAAAGTCCATTGCTCTACGAAAGGTGGCACCGACATTCATAAGGCCAAAAGGAATTCTCAAGTACACAAATGTTCCCCATGGTGTGGTAAATGTTGTTTTCAGTTGGTCTTCTCTTTTGAGAAAGACTTGGTTGTATCCAGAAAATCCATCCAACATGGACATCATCCATACCCTGGTAACCCTCTATAACAAATGTTCCATATTTGGGAGGGGGTAGTTTTCTTTCAAGGATAGTTGGTTAAGGTTTCGAAAATCTATGCATAAGCGGATATCACCACTTTTATTTTGGACAACTACCAAATTCGACATCCATGAAGAATATCTAGTGGGAGCTATGATACCAACATCGACCATATTTTGGAGTTCCTTTTGTATCTGTTTTTCCAACTTTGGGTTGATATGTCTTAACTTTTGTTGGAAAGGTTTGGCTCCTTCTGTCAAAGGTATAGTATGTTGGATAACATCACCCCTATAAGCCTTTAGTTCATCATAATTCCAAGCAAATGTCTCTTTGAATTCTCTTATGATGTATAGTATCTCTATCCTTTCATTTTCAGTAGTCCCTTTCCCTATTTTAACCATTCTTGGATCCATCTATGTGTCAATGTTGAACTCTAGGGATTCATCTATTTGTTTGTTGGGTTTCTTTCCTTTGAAAACGTCGTGTTTATCAAAGAGGTGTTCTAAAGGGACACTTCCTTTTGGAAAAGTGTTTTTTTGCAGGTTAACCACATCCAGGTTCATGGAATCAGCTAGGAAGTTTACTTGTGAATCCATGAATTCTCTACTATTTTCCATAAATCTAATGATTTGGTCATCATCTTCAAAGACTTTCCAATGTTCCAAGTTATCAGGGATCAATGGTCTAAACAAGACTTCCATTTTGCATAGGTTTTGGAGTGGACCATCACAGGGTTGTAAAGTGGAAGTGAAAACAGCCAAGGCATATGCTACATAGTTTTCTTCTCAGGGAACTGCTTTGATTGACACCATTTCAAAATATTTTGCAGTGGATCTTGCAAAGTCACGATACCTTTTTAATCTCTCATTCTTGGCAGAAAAGTCTAGCAACACTTGTGATACTATCAGGTCTAAGTCCCCTATAACTCTTAGGTGTATGACACCTTTGTCGATTGCCAAGTTGAGACCTAATATCAAAGCTTTGTATTCGGAAACATTGTTTGTACAGTGATATTCAAGTCTATAGGAATAATAAAAGGTCTCTTTGGATGGGGTTGTCAAGACAATACCTACCCTTGAGCTAGAACTCGAATGAGCTCCATCAAATTCTAAAGTCCACATTCCTTCAGGTGTCTTGGTAGGTTTATCTTCTGAACTTTCCCCTTGGATGAACCAATTTTCAATCCCATTGTTAACACAAAGGAACTGATCAACAGGTTCATCAAGGGTCTCAATAAGGCATCTTGTGATGGGTTCTTCGTAAAGGGTAAAGAATCCTCCTTCGGGGTGAGGTATGATAGCTTCAAACCCTTGGTTTTGGAAACTTTCAGTCAAGTTTTCTATAAGGTCCTTATGGAGTATGATCCCCCAATTGATTAGAGAATATATTACTAACACATCAATAGTAAAAGGAACATCAGGGCAAGCATGGAAAGAAACACTCAGGTCCTTAATAATGCCTCATGTAAAACCTCCTTGTGTATTTGGTTGTGATATCCTTAGACCTAGTTGGTGCATGACCCTTTCGGTTATAATATTACTAGGAGTATCCGGGTCAAACACACAATTATGGAGGAGGGAATCGTTGACTTGGAGGGTAACATAAAAAAGGTGAAGGTTACCCATATCTCGTTCCCATGCTCCCTACTTGGTAGACAAATGGGATTCTTCTTCAAAATTTTCATCCTCATAAGTTTGTGGCAGAGAGTATTCAACATCCCCAACCTCGGGATTTCTAAATATGTCTTGAGTGGGTTCCACATCCTCAGGAGGTTCATTTTGTTGAGAAAATAAGGAAGCATCCTTCATGTTTGAGAAACCTGTGCTCCATTTTCTAGGGTAAGCATTATATTCTACCTTGAGGATCTCTGGGAGGTCATGATTCGGTTCTATAATGCTCTCATCATTTGGTTCCCAGATGTCATTATCGTTCAAGAGGTTAATTTGATGGATGGAATTGTTGAACCTAAAGTTTTCTTCAATCTGGTAGGAAACCTCTTGTGCTTCTTCCAGGCTTGCAGGTAATCGATCCTTGAGGGTGAACTACAAAGTTCCTTCTAATGAATTTAGGTAATGTTGGAGAATAACGATTTTTGGGTTGAAGTTGGGTTGAAGTTTTCTAATGAGTATATTGAACCTATCATTGAAATCCCTAATGTTTTCATTGGTTCCTTTGCAAACTTCGAGGTATTGAGAGTAAAAGGAAGCCATGCTTTCTTTTTTACACCATATGTTCTTGGAAGCTCGTTCCAAATCTTCAAGAGTTTTGATGCTCCCATTAGGGAGGCCATTAATCCAGATACTGGCACTCTCAGTGAGTGATCTTGCAAAGAGCCTCATGAAGGTGTCAGGGTGTTCTTCTCCTGATTGGTTGAATTCATATCCGTCATAAAACTTAGTCCAATGTGAGTTTCCATAAGACCCTACTTCTTCTGAGAATCTAGGTATCCAGGAATCAACCCTTTTGGGGAGATCATGTAATCCTCCTTGGGTATTAGCAAGGTCCAAAGGGCCAAAAATTTCTTTGTGAGACCATTTAGGTGGGTTTTGTTGTAGGAAAATTCCCCTGCGGACACGTGAATTCCCTCTTGGATCTTAGACCCCTATGACCAAGACAGAAAAGTGCTAACTTTGAACACTAACTTTCCTTTAAACATGGATAAGCTAGTCAATAGAGAAGAGGAAGAAAGCATGAGTACATTTTTACAAAGTTTTTCCTCGCTCAGTCAAAGTTGAACTTGATCTCCAAGTCCTTTAACGAGTCCTGCAATCCAATAAACAACGGAGACAAAGCATACTTCCTATTTTACCATGATTAGTTTAAAAATAGATTTATCCAAAAGACAAGCTCATGCAAATGTACACAATCTTGAAGGAAACATGCCAAGAACATGTATTAATGAGAAAAAAATAAGGTTCTTACAAAGTGTAGATGCAGATGTAGCAGCCTCACCAAGCTCTCCTTGTCCAACCCCTTGCTCGAATGATCCACAATCAAAATGACAATACTTTTCACTGATTATTCTCCTTCTTTTCACCATGAGAATGCCTCCTTATATAGTCTTTGAGAGGATTAACCACCTTAGATATTCTTGGGATATGTTGAGGATCTTTCTCCATCAGTTGTGGAACTCCCCTTACATCTAGCCTTGGACTTGGATTCGAGCCAAACTGACTCGTATATTTCTCAGTTGTCTTTAGAGATAAGGGGGATTTGTCCCCATGATTTGCTCAACAACTCAGCGCTCCCTCAAAGTGGGCCACATAGCATTGCAATGCTCCCTGCTAAGAGGACAAGGAGCACTAGCACTCCCTGCAAGTGAGAAGGGGAGCGCCAACCTCCAAAAATTCTTTAATGATGGTAATTCCTCAAGGTAAAAGTTTGCACTCTTCGCCACATGATATATTTCCTCATTTTAACCAATCTTAGAGGATATCTCAAGTGTTCTTATGATGTCGTCCACGATGTGACATAGGCGAGACGACTGTGTGATTTATGCAACACTTGCGACACTTGCAACAATGATAATGAGACATTGTCGAAGTGAGTAATTTTGGTGTCTAACAGATTGCCCCCCAAAGTGCAAGGTCAGAAGATGGAGACTGATGACTGAAGTACTTTGTAGAATTTTTTGAAGCAAGGGTGTGGACTCGAAAAACCTGGTAGAAGCTGCAAACAACCATCAGACAAATGTTATGACATGTTTCAAACCCAAGGCAGGCATACCTATGCTTGAGAGATAAAAGACTTTCAAGGTATGGCCACCATAAAATACACTGTGGATCCATAATCATATTGACTGAAAGGTATAGCCACCAAAGATACAACATGGATCTATACGTCCATGACATGAACTGATCATAGCCACGAGAATTACACAGTGGATCTACGATATGACAAAACATAGCCACAGACAAATACAAAGTGGATCTATGTGACAATATATGTATCAATACTCTCAAATGATCTCCTTTGGCAACCTGGATAAAGTAGATATCATAGTGAATACTCAATCCAGGGTCTTCTTACCGATCTTGATGTGGCATGAATATAACCATGTGAATAGATGGTTTAATGTTGAACACGGTAGAAACCACTTGATTATCATTCAATGAGGTAAACCGTTAACAAGTGCAAGGGAAATCACCATTGATGTCAATGACTCCCAAGGTACCCTAGTACAATTCAACGAATGTGAATAGATGAGTTGTAGTCGAACATTCGTGGAATCATCAGATCAGAGGTCAATGATGTAAACCCATTGTCGTAAGAAAGGAGGCTTTCCATTGAGGCATGCAGGTCCTAAGGTACTAACTGGTTTCTAAGTCTAATTCTTGGATGATGTGTTGAAGTCGACAGGAAAAGACTCGTCGAAGGAGGGCATTGATGTATCCCCCATCAAAAACACAAAGATGTAAGATGGTGAATCAAATGAGTATGGACTGACACGAGTAATGAAACTGGAAATTTGTGGTGGTTGACTCTCGAGGCACATACTTCCCTTGAACATTGAGGCACAAATAGAAGAAACACGGCATGGACCAAAACATGATGCAGTGGATACTGTGAATTTTGTCGGGTGACCCAAAGGAGTAAAAGAACTCAGAGGATTGGTTCAATGTAGAGGTTCGGCAGATTAAAATGTAAATACAATGTGTCTTGTTCAAGGGCGACTGTAAGAGTGACATGTGATGTTTCCAAAAACTACGTGGCTTGCTTCCTTCAATTTTTTTCCCCATCCAGATAGAGGAGTACCTCTTTTTATTTTTACGAGATCAAGGAGGATAACACATGCTCGATATAACTCACCTTCAATAAGTTCCTCTTCTTTTGTTTAACGAACCAGAAGAAGTAAGGGTTCGATCCTATATGGGCCCTTCAATGTGTAATTTTTTAACGAGTCGAGGGGTGTCCTTTTTCGTAATATTAGTCTCTGAAATCTGAAAAAGAGATAAACTACCACTTAGGAGACACCCTTTCAAAACATTTTTAAACGAGTGTGAAAGGAAGCAAGATCACTTGGCAATATTTTCATGTTTAGAGAGTCTGAAAAGACTTAAAGGAGACTCCGGGGGGGTTCCTTTTTTGTCTATCCTTATGAGCCTGAAAAAGAGATAAAAGTCGACTCAGTTACGTTCTCATGTTTTTTCGAGCATGAGAAGGAACTAAGACCATGCTCGTCATTGTGACAAGGTTAAACGGAACGAAACTTCTTCAAAACCTACAAATGATGACAAATATGCATTCCAAGGTATTAGTGACATCTCCAAAAATGATTTTAAAACCCAAAATAGACTATAGGTTAGCAAAAAATGAAGTCTATATCAATAAAATAGGGTCAAAAACGTTTTTACCATTTCATTTGTGCCAAAATATTCTAGCAGTGGTAAATTTGACTTTGCAGAGCAATTTTGAAGTCGTTGGCGTTGGAGCTACAGTCAGCCATTTCTACTTCCGTCCAGATCAGGTTGGTCTTTAACTCCTTCCAATCATTTTGTAAGGTTTAGAAATTCATTTTAGGTTGTTGTTTGTTTCATTTTTGATGCCATAGGGAGCCCTAGGCACCGAAACAGGTTGACGCTCCCTCAAAGGGATGAGGGTAGCGTCGACCGTGTTTTCGTCGCTCTGGTGTGCACTCTAGGGGAGCGCTAGCACTATGTGCATGCATTTAGGGGAGCACTGGCGCAGAATGAAAAAATGAATTGAATTTTAAGCTAAAATTACCCAAAAAGTTGCTATAATGAGATGATTAATGGCTCTTATTTGATTGTGCTTGTAGTTTTCATTGATAAAAGCCAAGATTGAGTGGAAGGAGCGTGAGCATGAGCTCGACGACATAGTTGCATTACAAAACCCCCAAGTGAGGAACGCATTGAGGAATTGTGGCCTCCTCAAGTATTTTAAACTGCAGAAGATGAAAAAATAAGTCCTTTTACTTGAGTATATGATTGGCTTGTGGAATGACGTCAAACAGGCATTTCAGATTGGGCCGCAATTTCTCAACATTGAGCTAGAGGATATATATTTTTTGACCGGCCTCTCAAAGAGAGGGGCCCCAATCATCTTATCCAGACAGTGGGAAGATCCAGTGCCTGTCAAAGAGTATGTGGAAAATCATTGTATTTCGGGATCGCGATTGGTTAGAGGTCGAATCGTGATTAAAGAGGTTAAAGATTTGCCTCTTCGATCCATTTTTTTTTCCATCACCAATTTGGCAGGCAACACCAATGCACATTTGGCTTCAAGATCCCAAATGGCTTATGCTCTACAATGCGTGGAGCCAAGGTTGTTTAACTGGAGCACAACTTTCCTTTGTAATGTGAAGGATCAAATTTCAAGATGCAGGACAAGGAAGTAGAAACAATTTGGGCATGGATCCTTTATGGTTTTATTCTTCTTAGAACGAATCCCATAGATGCAGCCACAGATCGCACTGGTGGTATGACTGGTAAGTCAACCACGCATGGAGCGTTGGACGAGTTTGTCCCGAAGTTTGGGAACCAACTCAGAATTTAAATTCACAACCGATTTATTTGCTTGGCTGAGGCATCAACTAATTGTCATTGAAGACTTTCCATACGTCGGAGTGGATTTCCGGGGTAGCATGGACTGGGACTTCCAGATGGAATAGATTGGGATGCGTCAGGTATGAAACCAAATACCTTGTCAAGTGTTTTCTGATTTTAAAGTTTATATTATTTTTATGTGTACCTAGAGGGGTTTTTAACAGATGTATTGTTTCACCATGCAGACAGAGGCGCAACACGTCCAACAGATATGTCGACACTAGGGCATCGCAGAGACGCACAGATAGTTGTAGAGCACGAGGTAGTAGTGGGGGGTCTCCGAGAGGTTGAGAGAAACCTTTGTGGTCTTACGATGGGTGTCCCTCCTCTCAGGAGGCGAGATGTACCCTGTAACACCCTGTTTCCCCCAGTTTGTAAAAATAACTATACTGGCCAAGAACTGTGGCAAACACAAAAATGTGAATGTGTGATGTGAATGGACCTTGTGAAAAAGGTCGATGAATGTAAATAATATTTCGAATATATATATATATATTGCAGGACTGCTATGAGGGGGATATGCTAAAAAGAGACCACGATGGTTGAAGAAAGGTGGTTGAAGGCACCTGGAAAGGTGGCGTTAACTTCCACCGAAACCAATACCGTATTTGGACTTCACTGGCCCGGAGAACCAAGAGCGGCTCGCTGGCCCGAAATAATTTACTCGCAGGCTGGTAGGTAGATGGCTCCTCATGAATTAATGAGGGATGGGGGAAGTGAACCGCCCATCTGTAGGAGCTTCGGGCCTGACCATCGTGAGGGAAATCACGCCACACACAACCTCGCAAGGGGAAAATGCGTGAGGAAGGAGTGAAAGGGGGCAAACGTGAGGGAAGGAAAAAGAACTCTGGAGATATGCAGAGTGAGTGATAACAAAGAAGGGGGAGAGTAACTCTCGTTCTCGGTCACTGGAAAACCGAGACACAATCTCACAGCATCGTGGTCTCAGCTCGGGGGTGGCTAGTGGTAAATCCGTTGGGAGTCGTTGAGCCTACGGTTGGGTGGAAACGAGCACCCCTCTCATCAGTTGCACTCATTTATGGTGTTATTTCTGATAAGTGTTTTACATCTTGCACCTTGAAAATTCATATGCTGACATATATGCTCATAGTCTATGCAGTTTTATAAATGGTCTGAGTATAAGACTGCCTGTGTAGTGTTTTTATTTTGAAATGGTGGTTGCATGCTTATAATGGAAGGGCCACGTATGGCTTATGTCTATAAATAGATTTATATGTATATATGCACATTGAATCAATTCTGAATTCAATTCGTTTCTCGAGAAACCTATACCCTTATCCATCTCAGCTGATACCCTGGATAAATCTCCCCATAGAGACACCCTCTTTTAGAAGCTCAGAAAAGGTAGCACTTTGTGTGCAAAGACTCTGCATAGGCACAAAAGTTGCATAATCCCTTGAGGATTCGAAGAATAAGTATTGATCAGCAGATGAAATCCTGTCGGGAGATTTGCGGTCATTCAAGACCATTAGATCGAAGGAATAAATGAGGGCGTTAAATGCCTTAACCCTTTTTCCTTTTATCTTCGCGAGTAGTGAAGAAATCGGGATCGTAGATCCCCAAGGTCCATGAAAGAATCTGGACTGTGAATTCGTGTCCAGGCAGCTTAGGAACGGCGCAATGGAGAGACAGGTCTGAGCCATCAGATATTGGTCTAAACAGCCAACAGTCGTTGGATCTATCGGGAATTACACGAGGTTTAAATCTCACGCGAAGAGTAGCAGAGCGAGAGTTCCGAGAAGGAGATTGTATCGGGATATCGGCGTTCGGGAGCTCAGGGATCCGAAGGATGAGAGTCTGAGTACTCGACCTCAGAAATCGTGACAAGGCAAAGTAGATCTGAGCCATCCATCTGCAGAAGGACATGTGTCGTGAGATCCTCCCTATCGGGGATTCGGACATCGGGAGTCAGAAGAGGAAGTCTCTTGACCGCACGAATGGCAAAGTCGCGAGAGGATCCTGGACCATAGATCCCAGGGACCCATCAGAGCCATATAAGTCGTTGATCTAATCCTTTACTTAGGCAAAAGAGTGAACTCGACTACGTCCCAAAAATCCTAAAGACATCGGGACCGTCCATGTTGGAGGACAGGTGGCGGAGATCTATCCATTTTGCATATCGGGGATTCGTAAGTTTGAAGGTGGAAGACCCGACTCTTGGAGTCACGAAGTCCCGATTCACAAGATCGCGATGTGATCTCGGCCGTTAATCAAAGAGGATAGGTGGCGGAGATCTATCCATTTCACATATCGAGGATTCATAAGTTTGAAGGTGGAAGACCCGACTCTTGGAGTCAGGAAGTCCCGAGTCGCGAGATTGCGATATGATCCAGACCGTTGATCAAAGAGGAAGGACAGTCATGGGATCTGGCGTCTCGATACATCACGTATCGGGGGTTCGTGAGTTTGGAGGTTGAAAGGAATCATTTACAACCTCCTGAGTAGCGAAGTGCCGAGAGCCGAGCACGAGAGAACACGTGGTAGAATTTCCTCGTGGGGCCCGCGTGATTAACGGGTGGACACGAGCTGCCTGGAGAAGGGAATCAACGTTCCGTTGACTTCTCGTGTCTTGAAGATTCAAGGGATAATAGCCTGAGAGCTCAACCCTTGGACTTGCGAAGTCCCAAGTAGTGAGAACACGAGAAGGATAATAAATATCGCTTCTCGGGGGTTCGTGAAGGAGAGGTGCCAAGATTTTACGCTACAACTCGCGAAGTGGCGGGTTGCGAGAAGTGTCAAAGAGAAGTCCCGAAGGAATCTGGACCGTCCATCAAGGGAGATGCGTGGTGAGTGGTCAGAACTCGGGGAAAGTTCTGAAATCCTGTGGACCGTTGGATCCACACTATCAAGGGTCGTTGATCTCCTACATGGATCCCCATACCGGAATTCAGATATTTGCATGACATGGGTTTTTTGGGATCGTTGCATCTTGAACCCCCGGGCACCGAAATCCCGAGAGGATCCAAACCGTCGGATCAGGGGAGGCTTGTAGCCATTGATCTCCTTTGGAGGGAAACTTGGGAGACTTCGTGGATTTCGGGGATTTGAATGAGAAAGGAAGAAGTCATGCATCGCGACTTCCCAAATCACGAAGGGTCGGTAAGGTCCTTGCCGATTTAAGCGCAGGGTCACAGAATATGGTCACAAGGACAAGACCCAAACATAAATCTTGTACTCGCTAGCCCTTTCGGGTTCGGCGCTTCGCTGTGTCAGGGTTTGCAGAGTCGAAAGACTCGACACTCTGGTAGTGCTGAGCCGCGAAGAGCGAAAGGACGCCATATTTGTTAGGCCTGTGGTCCTAACCCATGATCACAGGGAGGTGAATAGGGAAGAACTAGCCTGCGCTAGGCCCCCATAGGACTTCGGGGATTCTGTCCCTTGAGGAAAAGCAAAAATTTTATTATGTCGTAGTGGGTGTGTGACAAATTGGTATCAGAGCATGGTGTCAACACTTGGCTTGCTTGGGCTCATGAACGAGTTGCGCAGAAGCTCCGTTCATAACACTCTTAAAAAAAGAGTAACCCCCCCTTGTCTTAACCTTCCTAATCAAAAGACGAAGTTAAGAATGAAAAACCCCTATTGTGTGTGTGTACATGTGAAAATATGAATTATGTACTGGTTATAAATAAATATAAATATTGACTAACAACTAGCGTTTTTCATTTTTCACACAAGCGGAAGATCAACGCATAGTACGGTGACTCACCAAGAAGTGGGAGAAGGTTCCCACAATAGAGACGAAGAGTCTGATGAAATAAGGGTAGTAGGGACCCCTCCAGATCTAGGCGAGACTGTGAGGAGTCTCATGGTCGAATTACAAAGCTGCAAGGTTGACAATGAAAGGATGATGAAAGAACAAGAAAAACAAACATAAATTAACGCGGTTTTACTGCAGAGTTTATCCGATCTACAAAGACAAATGCAGCATGAACCTAAAACTCAGAAACATGGTCATATCAGTGGCCACACTGAGAGGAGCACCTCGAAAAAGGTCCACCCCAGAGGTAAAGGACCAGTGTCGAGTGATTCCTCTGAGAAGGAAGTTAGCGATTCAAAAGGCTCTTCTAGCAGCAGGGCCAGTTCCTATTCTCGAAAGAAATAGAAGAAGCAAAAGCCTTCCAAAGGTCGAAAATTTGAAGAATTCAAAAAGGCCAAACCACCCTCCTTCGACAGTGAAATAAAGAAGGGAGAGGAAGCAGAGGCCTGGCTACTTGGATTAAAGAAGTATTTCAGAGTCCATGACTTTTCAGAAAATATGAAGGCCCGAATGGCCACCTTAAACTTGAACAGAAAGGATTCCATTTGGTGGGAAGACCTGAAGAATATGAAAGGGGTTCGCGAAGAGGACCTGTCTTGGGAACGGTTTGAGAAATACTTCCGGAAGAAGTATTTGTCGGAAAAATATTTCGACGAGAAGACAAAAGAGTTTTATGAACTCAAACTGGGGCAACTCACTATAGAGGAATATGTCAACAAATTCCTCGACTTGCTGAGATATGTGCCTTATATAAAATAAGAAAAGGCAAAGGTGCAGCGCTTCATCAGTGGGCTACCCAAGGACTACCGGAATAGAATTGAATTTGATGAGCCAAAGACTCTAGAAGACACTATCTGAAAGGCAACCTATTGTCATGAACAGTTTGGGCATCGAGCAGAACCTCGCGAAGGATGGAAACAGAAGAATAGTTCAAGATTTCAGAAAAGGGGAATTAAATCCCCAGGGTTTAAGAACTACAATAAGAACCCAAGAATGAACTTTCCAGCCCGGAGTATTCACCAACAGAATTTCCCCTCCTTGAGCAAAAATAAAACTCCTGGACCTGTACCAGTAAAGACTGATAACCCAAAGAGAGAACCTTTGAAATGTTGGGGTTGTGGAGAAGAACATCTCCTGAGAGACTGTCCACACAGACAACAGAATAGTCGGAGGATTTATAACGTCCAGGAAGCTACTACAG